>OMKL01143482.1:0-10010 GCA_900302295.1 Parasudis fraserbrunneri | reverse complement strand
TGTAGCTTTTTTCTTTTTATCCAATTAATCAAAGTAAAAATCAACAGCTTTATCGATTATCAAAATAGTTGTTAGTTGCAGCCCTAGTGTTGGGTGACCTATTCATCTTGATAAATTAAAAATATGTAAGTGCGCTTGGAATGCCGACTTCTCTATTGCTTGGCAATTTATTGATGAAATTGTTTAATGAAACCCTTTAAGTGTGCCTGGTGCTGGGTTGCTGACCTCTCTGTTGCTTAGCCTACAGTATAAGTTATTGATTGCTTTAAGCAACTCATGTGTGGTCTGTTGGTGTCTCCACTCTCCAGCTGTAAACAATGAAGGCATCTTGTCATGCTTTTGACCATAGGTTCTAGAAAATGAAAGAGCTTATATCCTGAGCTTATGTAATGCATTTGATTGATCGGTCGTAGGTGTAGCTGTGACAAGCTCATCGAGGCTCTGAGAGACAGACTAGAGGAAAGTTGTTTTTCAGTGGATTCATGTGAACTGTCCATCCTGTCAAGGCATTAAATGCCTGGGTCAAATTCTGCTTCCAGTCCGACCCTCGTTGCTTGCTCAGCCCCCCAATCGAATGACGCACTGGGCTGCCACTGCCTGGTCTATAGCTGCTGACCCAGCACTGGCCCCACCACATCTGCTCCCAACACAGCCACCAGACTGACAACTGATTGATGATGATGATGATGATGATAATGGCATTGATGGTGGTGATGATGATGATGATGATAATGAAAATGTTGATGATGATGATGATGATGATAATGGCATTGATGGTGGTGATGATGATAATGAAAATGTTGATGAAGACAAATGAAGATGACGATGATGATGATGATAATGGCATTGATGGTGGTGATGATGATGATGATAATAATAATAATGACATCAATAATTGTTGTGATGCTGATGAAGAGGATGCTCACATACTATCCTACAATCCTGTTTGTCTGGAGACCTAGTCACACTCCGTCTGACGGGTGATTGAAGAGGACGGCCTGGTGTCGTCCTGCCTGTCCTGCGTCACTCCCCGTCTCCGCTCCAAATGTCACCCGGTGACTGGAGACATGTACTGTTTGTTCACATCCACAGTTGGCTGAACTGAATCAAATTCAATTCTCTTACCAAGTCGTTTAGAATGTGCACAAGGACATGTTTATTGTATTTACAGTATCTAGTAGTACAAGATGTACTTGTAGAAATCGGTATCTAATATATAGACATGTATAATAGGTATGCCTTGACAGCAGCTCACTAAATCCTTTTACAGGTTAGTAGGATTGTAGGAATTTACTGTATGACAGTAGGCTACACATCTACTTGTTATGGAGTTGTTAGAACTCATTAAATGGTTCTTCACTGCTATCTGCACAATCATTAGTGGATTCACAGAACAGCCTGTTGTTTCATAAGCGACGAAGTGGTTCTTCTGTGGTTCACAAGTGTTTCAATATGAAACCAAATGGTCTGTAGTCATATGCACTAGAGTCTGAACCTATTTTAACTGATTTTGGGACCCTTATGAATGCTCAATATGTGTGCATCTGGTATCACTGGAGAATTTGTATCTATCATTTACTAATCACATGTTAGGGAGGTGTTTTGAGGCTTCAAATCTACCAAGCTGATTTCATCCATTTTCATCTTCATTGTTTTCAGAAGCTATTTGCTGAGCTTTGCCTGAGGCCTCCAAATCAACAAGTCTCCCTTCAGTCACAGCCAGCCTAGGTTTAAACCCCATCTGAATCTATACCTTTTCATTTCCAACAATTTAATGTTTTTTTGTCAGCAGGAATTAAGAACCATTTAGTTGTATGTTGGTAGCATTTGAGAGAGTGACTCCTTTTTGATTACAAGTCAAAAGGGTCACTTGTTTTTCAGTGTATATCTGGGGACATTTCTGTGATTGGCGGACAGTCCACCCAATACTGTAGCAGTAGCTAAGGAAGCAGGTAATCTGTTGGCTATTGCCAAGGGGCGGTGATATCCTTTGATTGCACCATCTTAGATTTTTGAATAGTAATTGTCGTCTCCCAAATAAATTACACAATTTCAGTCATCTCACTTGCTCAGATCTCTCGATATTCACACGCAGACAGCAGAATACAATCATCCTCACCCTTTGAGGCTTCATGGGCTCACAACTGTAGTGACAGTGCAACCGAACCCCCATCCTTCAACCTACCGATTCCACCACCCATTACCCTGGTGACCACTGCAAGAAAATCGGGGGAACCTTTTAACGCTGATGTATTCAAATAGTATCCACCTCCACCCACAACCCTGATGGTGATCCTGCCTTGGTCCAACAGACTGATATGACTTTGCCGCGGTGCGACAGTTACAGTACAGAGTGTCTCATTCTCGTTGCCAAGGCTTTGGAGTGACAGCAGAGGTGACGCATATTGACGAATGTTATGTGTTGTCAGTTAGACTGCAGGATCCTCATCTGCCATTTTAAGAAAGATAAAAACTCTTTGACCTAATATCCTGGTTTCTTAAACTGTGGGGTTGGGGTTGGGCTTCTGGTGGGTCCCCACATAACAGTACAGTAGTAACATGTTTTGATATGTTTCAATGAGCCTGGGTCCCATGATGAGAAAAAAAATAATTTAGGTCCCCGACTTGAAAAGTTTAAGAAACCATGTCTTAAAAGGGGCAGTTCACCCAAAATAAAAAATAAAACATATTTTCCACTCCAATACAATGGAGCTGAATGGCACTCGGCTTGTGGTGCGCAAAGCACCAAAATAATACTTTGTAAATAATTGTTTTGAGCAGTTTCATGTAGGAACTATTTTCTACCAAACTACACCCCCATTCATTATTGTTATATATTGTTATTTTTCAAAAGTATTTTTTTGGTGCTTTGAAGCCAAGTGCCATTCAGCTCCATTGTATTGGAATGACGGCAGATATCTCTATGGCAGATAGTCATGTATTTGTTTGGAAGTTGATCTAGGTTTTTTATCCACCACTCAAACAGTCGTTGCAATCTTTCATAAATGTTTCTCTTCCGTCCACATCCAGGGAGTTTAGCGACAATGCCATGGGCTGTAAACCTCTTGATGACATTGCGCACAGTGGACACGGGAACATTAAGATCTCTGGAGATGAACTTGAGCCTTGACTCATTGAGATTGTCCATGCTTTTCCACAATTCTGGCTCTCAAATCCTCAGACAATTCTTTGCTCTTCTTTCCTTTCTCCATTTTAACTGGCTGCAAGTGTGATTTCTATATTGCCAGCACCTATGACTTGCCACAGGTGTGTTTAAATACAAATTAAATGAGCATTACATGTTTGAAATACAATACAGTTCTGTGTGGAAATATAGCAGATTTGGCTTTTTTTCCTCTGCTTTTTTGTGTTGTTCCAATGCAAACAATAGAAATAAACATGTGAATACCAACGCATTTATAATTGCAACAGTTTTCTGGGAGAAGTGGTGCATTGTCTGACAGAAGTGCAGGGGTGCCAATATTTTTGTCCATGACTATCTCCAAAACTAAGCGAGTTTTACCAGCCCAAAATTATAAATTGCTTTTTATTATTGCAATTTACTATTATTACTATCTAGCATGTCATCTAGGTCTCATATGTGATTGTCAATCAATATTATAGTAGTGTACAGAAATATGAATTCAAGTGTTTCAACACTGAATTGTAACACATTTGATTTGATAAAGTCAGTGGTATTTGCCTTAAGTGCAAGAAGGATCATTCATTAAGGAGTTTGAGAAGCTACCATCGTCTAGAGCCAGGGTCTACAATTAACTTTTTGGCTCACCTGCCAAGAGCTCCTGTAGGCGTACTTTTCAGAATAGAGAACTGGACTACTTGTAACACTAATGTGGCTTTGTTGGGCTGGACTTGTTTAGGCTAAATAAAGATAAAATGGCAATTTCTATATTCAAAGTCATTTAGACCCCAACTGTATTATTATGGTGGTTCTCTGTTTCATGGTTTATACATGACTTTTAAATAAACAAGTACATCCCCACCCTAAACGCATAAGAACTGCCTCATTTAGCCTACAGGCAGTCTGTTGTCATAATTAATCTAGTCAACTCTTGTAGATTGGACTCAGTGACATTTTACAGCTTGTCTTTTGCCCAAATATTGGTGGAGTTAAAACATCACTTGAGAGAGGACAGGGGTCACTAGGGCTAAGACTGTAATGTGCTAACAGAGGCATTCGAACTCTTGTTGATTTCGCCAATGATAACAGCGCATGTAGGAAATTCATATTTCCTACTGGCCAGAGTGGCACGTGGTCTCCATAATCTACTCGCCAAAGACTACTGTACATGTACTCGCGTTTGGCGCCTGGTGTGTGTTCATTTCGGAGCCTGAGGGGGAAAATGTGTTTGTCTGTTTTTTATTTTGGGTGAACTGCTCCTTTAAATTGAGCATGGAGCTACATAGTTGCAAACTATCTGGGTTGAAATGAACAAAGTTTGAAATTTAAAGTGCCATGTCTCAGATCACTGTATATGTTATGTTAGCAACATACAAAGATTAGGAGGAAGATCCTGATCTTTTTTGCTAAGTGAGTGTGCTCTGCAGTCATCTGGCGAGCGATTTTGAGGTTGAGGTGCTCGCTAACCTAATTAATTCAGCTCGCTCCTGCTTAATTAATCACTGTCTGCTGCTGTAGTAATTACAACTATCTGGGTGCCTTGAGTATCTACACACTGAGAGAGAGTTGACACTTCATACCTCTATCTTTAACAGCGATGGGACCCACCTCAGCACAGTATCTAATGGCTAACATACTGCAGCTGATTTGCTCTGTTGCCACCAGTGGTAAAAAAACGTGTTGGCCTACTAGCCTAGTTAGCTCAAGTTAGCACTCCAGTTATGGTTAGGTGCAGCGTGGAGGCTAATGTGAGGCTGGGTGTATGGTGGTCAGTAGCCATGACATTATCGTTAGATTATTTACTTCTCAAAATTCAAATCTAGGGATGGGGTCCGATACTGTGCTCATGTACTTGTACTTGTACTCGTACTCATAAAACTACTCCAATACAACCGCACCCGATACCACCTTAGGGCAACGTGACGTTAACCTCTTGTCAGCTGAGCAGGAGGGCGGAAGAGGAACAATGTCATTGTGTCAGCATGGTCTGCTAAATAGTCAAGAGGTGTGACAAGAGACGTGCAGACATGTCACCAACCTCTCTGAAATCTTTAACTTACAGTATAGAGGTCAGCGTGTCGGTCCTTTACAATGTTGGGTGTTTTCTAGATTTGTTGAGCTGGAACTGTTCCTCTGCACTGTTCTGTTGCATCGCTTGCATACCGGATGGGCTTACTGGGATCTTTTGCCGTTCCTTGTTAATTTGCCTCAAATGCGAAGTAGTTCCTGTTGTTTTCTTTGTCAATCAAAATGCAATCCGCACATGCCATCTTTAGTAAGCTAACAACAAGACCAAAGAGTATGGAAGGCCATTTGTGCAAATAACGTCTTAGACCATAAAAGATTGACAGTCACAAGACTCACTTTGAGAAACTAAGGCGGATGAGACGAGTTGAGAGAGCAGCAAGACGGTGCCTGTATGGGCACGATGGCGCCTGTACCACCTCAGACCGCTTAGGTTAAGTCCTGCTATCCTTCTACTCTGCTGCAATGCAGAGCATCCTGACAGGGTGCCTAACCGCCCGGTATGGGAACAGCTCCTCTCAGGACAGGATGGGCCCTGCAGAGGATTGTGCGATCGGCTGTGTGTACTATGGGTACCACGCTCCCCTCCCTGCAGATTCTATACAACAATATAAGCAGAGTAAGCAGAGCTAGGAGGATTGTAAAAGACCCCCACCACCCCAGCGATGGACTGTTTGTGTGACTGCCACAAGGCAAGCGCCTGCGCAGCCACAAATCACACATGGAGAGACTGAGGAAGAATTTCTTCTCCCAGGCCATCAGAGCCATGAACAGTAATGCTACGCTGTGTATATGTGTGTGTGTGTGTGTATGTGTATTTGCTGAGCATGTTAGGAAGAGAGAGATGATGAAAACAAAACATCATTATGACCAACATAAAACTATTTTATTATTTCACTTTTACATAATCAATTGAATAATCAATTGATATTATTAAGTACTCATATCGGTACTCCGTATTGGCAACATGGTCTGAAAGACAAGTGGTATCGGGACACCTCTATAATCTGATATGTGAGATCATACACCTGAAAGGGTTAAGCCTCTCTTGTTTCAGAGCGAGAGGTCGGCCATGATGCTGAGAACAAGCTGTTTCCCAGAAGAGGGGGAAGGCTGGGTAAAAGGAATGGAGACGTGTAGGCCCCTGAGGTTTCACTGTCTGTAAGACTTTAATTTTGTTTTCATTTTTCATCCCTCTCGTTCCCTTCTTCCCACTCATTAATTTTTCAATGTTTTTTATTTTATTTTTCAAGCCGGTGGCTGTTCACGTTGTGCATGCAGATTTGGGGTAGCTAGACAGACAGACCATCGGACCCACACACATTCACATGCCAAAGTCTACAAGCTTACACACGATCACACACACACACACACACACACATTCATAATTGCTTATGTCAATTGCTTAAGTTCAATGTCACCATAATCTGAGAAGGTCAGAGGCTCTGATGTAGCGAGAGAGGTTGATGTTGATACAGGTCTGAGTATGAGATTAGTGAAACCAGTGAAGTTGGTTGATAAGGGACAGAGACACGGGGCAGGCACATAGGATTTAAAGGCACAAAAATGAAGTCTGTTGTTGATCTCAGTGCTGATCTGAGACCTGATTGGTTCACAAGTCATAGTGAGGTGTATGGTCATGTGACCTGAGCAGTCAAGACAAAATCAAGACCAAGTCCAGAGAAAATCGAGTCCTATTCAAGAGCAAGACTGAAATAGGCAATAAACAGTGAACATGTCATATCAAAGAATAACTTGACTGTAAAGGCTCCTCTATACCTAGAGTTTCTTATTGACATGTTTCTTGGAGAGAATATTCAAAGTGTACTGTAGGCTATAGAGAAGAGGACTCTCAAACTGACTTTTTACTTGCAGTGACTTTATTTGACAATGTTTTGTCCCTTTTGAGTTCCCTTGTACTGTTTCTCAAAAGAAGAAGTTAATAAAATGGGATTGAACACAACCTCTGGATTTCTAACCAGTGATAATCCTATTGGACTTTTGATCCAGGTGTCAAATGGCATCTGACACTTTGATCTGTTTGACAAAATACCGTTTAGGCAAAATGAATCATCCTGTAGTGTCAGAATAACCGTAATGGATGACAGATGACAATTGAAAATGATCTTACATTAAATTGAAGGATGAAATCCATGTCAGCTGTGTTTTTATTAATAAGACAGCAGCTGACTCAGTGTGCATGCAAGCTGTTTCAACATGCCTCCTGTCTTGACACACGTGATCCATGTCCCATATAGAACAGTGTGTTGATCAGAAGATCAGAACGCATCACTTGGCCAGCTGGTGTACATGTAATATGTGTTTTGAATAGTGTGCGCATAATTGTAGAATTAATTAATGTATAAGATTAATATCCTCACAGGTCTAGCAGTAGGCCTATCTCTGTGTATGCATGCGTGCGTGTGGTTGTGCCTGTGTGTGTGTGTGTGTGTCTGCAGGGTATGAGGCTTAATCCTAGCCCCTTAATAGTAGGGTTGGTCTAGCTCTCAACTTCTACTTGGCAGCAAGTTGAGTGATGTTTGCCAATACTGGCACCTGTACAGATCACAGCACAGTCTCTGCTGCCAACACACACACACACACACACACACACACGTTTTCCTATCCTTGTGGGGATGGTCCCCACAAACTACAAACCTAGCATAACCATAACCATACTGTAACAACTCCATGCCTAACCCTAACCATAACCTGACCCTAATTCTAACCCAAGCACAAACACAAAAATCCTTCCACGTGGGGGCATTTGGCCCCCACAAGGATAGGAAAACGAGAGAACACTCACACACAGATCGCAGGTGTTGCCACTTCGCTCTCCCAACCACCTGACCTCTGCCACCCCTGAGTATATCGTGTCACCATATCCACATTTCCCCCCCACCTGTTTTCATGACCCTCGTGTTTTCTCTCACATCCCCTCGACCCGTGTGTGTGTGCGCGCGCTCCCTTTCTACCTCCCCTGACCTTGGCCAAGCATCGGTTCCTGTTCCTGTCAGCTGTTGGCTCAGCTGCGCTCCTCCTTTATCGCTCCCCCCTCAGCGAGGCAACAGATCCCAGGCCAGGATGACTCCTGGTTCCGTTTTCCATTCCACTCCTTCACCTTTCTTCATTCACAGACCGAGCTCGTCTTCACTGATGTAAGAAATATGGACATTGCTTATGTGATTATAGTTGGGAGTTTTACTGGAATCACTGGGCTGCTATGCTGGTTCCAACCACACATGAGCTTGTTTCAAGGATTTTCTCAAAACCAGCATTATTTTCTTGATGTCAAGATATTGTCACTTCTTTTCAAGAAATGTTTTATTCTTGCCCTGTTGGATTGGAACAAATGACCTTTTCTCATCCCATTGGCAGATTTTCTCCACTTGTTTTCTGAAAATAAGATTTTAAGATTCCATAGATGCTTAAAATAATTGTTAAAATGTGGATTTTTATTCTTTTTTTGCAGTGTGAGGACGCCCGGGTAGGTTGTAGAGTCTGAAATGGAACAGGGCCCAGGAAGAGCAGATGCTGTAGTCACCCCGTGCTTCACCTCGACCATAGCTCACTCAGCGTGGCCCCTGGACCAATAACACACACACACACACACACACACTGACACACCACAGGGCAGAAAGGGGAGGAGCGGGAGACACGTCTGTCTCTTGTCCATCCGCCTAGCTGTGATATGTGGATTAATGAAAGGGAGAGGAAGGATAGATGGTAGCATTGGACACATTTCAAGAGGAGAGTATGTTGGGTTTTGTGTGTCACACCAGCGTGTGAAACGTAAGGGGGTAATCACTCATGTCTGTGTGTGTCTGTCTCTCGGCCATTCCTTATCCAATTGGCTCAAACTTGGCGTAAGGGTTGACAGAGAGCCAAAGACCTGCACTATTTAAATGTCTTCAAATTGGCCCAAGACCAATGGCACAGATTGAGGTCAAAGTTTTTTGTAAAGTACTAAGAACCAAGATGGTGACTGACAAGATTTCCAACTGAGGGACACTAGGTGGGGACGAGAGCAAAGTTGACACAAGATCTAATCCGAGAACATAATGTTGTAATGAATCTCAGTCTACTCGGTATTCTACCTAAATACTAGTGACTGGGAGGTGGTTTTGCAGGTCTATGTGTGCTGTAACGCAGGTGTTGCATCTCTCCGAATGCCATTCTAGTTTGAAAGAAGACTCCACCATTTTGGGAAATACACTTATTTGCCCATTTCCCCAGAGTCAAGACGAGAAGACCGACCTCAATTTCATCTCTGCGTGTCAGTTTTGGAGATGTTGGATGTTGTGTTTCTTCACTTTTGATGAAGCTAGGCTAGCTGATCCCCACTGCTGCCAGTCATTGTGCTAAGCTAGGCTAGCATGCACCTGGATCTCTCTCTGAGGCTACTGGACACACAGAGATGAAACTGATTTCAGTCTTCTTGTCTGATTCCAGAGAAGACGGCAGATAAGTGTATTTCCCAAAGTGTTCCTTTAATTAAAGTTCTACTTCAGTAGATGGATTCTTATTATAGTCTTTGATTTGGTTTCAAGTCTTCAGCATCATCTGCATATGTAGTGTATCTGAAGCAGGTATTGAAACCTGTTTTTCTCCAACATATTAATCCCTTATGTACTCTACCTCCCTCCTTCAATTTCACTCCTTTATTTCAACCAACCATCCACGTCCCCGTGGCTAACCACTTCAAAAAGACATTAAGCTTGGATGCCATACTGGAATTACGCAGTTGGAATCTCTCTCTCTCTCTCTCTCTTGTTGGATTTGGGTTTTTTAAGTTAGTACTTTTTTCTTCTTCTTCCAATGCATGCTAGAATTATGTGATTAT
>OMKL01143465.1:0-14313 GCA_900302295.1 Parasudis fraserbrunneri | reverse complement strand
ACACCATCAAACTAATTTCCACTTAAAATTATATTATAATGAGTCCTTGGAAACAGTTGGCATGCATGTTTTGTGTTTGTAAATTGTGTCAGTGTTTTAACTTTCAACCTTTTACATACAGAAATATTGATAAATCAGGTCCAAAGGGTGAAAAAGGAATGCTGTTTGGCTTAGATGAAATATGAAACAGAGAGGTTCTCTTTGGAACTCAGGAGCTGCTTGACTAAAGGAGATATGAAACAGAGAGGTTCTCTTTGGAACTCATGAGCTGCTTGACTAAAGGAGATATGAAACAGGGAGGTTCTCTTTGGAACTCTTTTGGAGCAGTTTCAATCGTAAAACATGATTTAAAGAAAATCCAAGGAGACACTCTCTGATCCAAAGATTTAAAAACCCTTCATTGGAATGTCTAATGCATTTTGCAGAGAATAAAAACCACACCAACGCATTAACAGGATGAATGCCTTCATACAATGGCCCCATTTACAACTGACGTTAAAATCCCAGTGCATTTCATGGCTGAAAAAAAGCACCCGCTTGCACTTTTGTAAAATAGATACTTTGTCAGATAATAAGATGAAATTGACAAAAGTACTGGGTCTCCACACTTTTTACCCAACCCTTACCCAATTTTACAGAACCCTTGTTATTGATTCAACACTTTAAATAGAGAAAATGCAATCAGGAAATATAATAACCCTTAGACTTAATATTTTGTGCACAGCCTTTGGCCAAACAACTACAATTACGTGCTTCTTGTAGCCATTAATACACCTCTACAGGTAGTACAGGCAGTATGATCCCAGGTTTGTAGGGTGCCTTTTCTCACCAAGTTTTCAGTGGGATCTAGATCTAGGTCTCGCCCCACAGCACACAAGTAGAGTGATTGTCTCAATGCCAAAATTCTTAGCCATCGAAACAAGCCCAAAGCTGTCTCCATCACACCACATTTCTTGACAGGGTATCATTTCCAGCGTGTTGATATTCAAATATTTCCCATTTGAAGTAGATTATGGACATTTAGCCAGTCACTGAGCCATCCAGATTTTCCATGACACACATAATATGGCTTATAATCTGTTGTGGAAGGGAAAATCCCATTGTTCCAAGTCTTTGACGACTAAGACCCTATCCCACAAGGTGCACTCCGTAATACTGTGCAGAACATGTAGACTGAATCATATACAATAACGCACAACAAGCACATAATTTAATAGTCCAGTCTATACAGTCCTCATTTTTACAGGCTGTAAACGTTTACACAGGTGAGTCTACATGGCATTTAAATGCACCTACGATGGATTGTTATCTGATGTTTCCAGACCACCCCTATACGCCGCACTCAGTAACACATGGGATTCAAATTCAAAGGTCACCGGTTCAAGCCCTAGCCAGGACTCTGTCAGAAAGAGCTGTTGTCCAATAGGAAGCAACCTTCCCTCTGGACATAGCAGTAACAATGCCCCTTGCAAATGCCGTCCTTCGAGGTCCCGACTTAATACTCTTAATAGACTTCAGAGAACCCATGACGTGTATAGTAGAATAGGGCCAACTTCCCAATCAGGTCTCCGACATCAAGGCTACCTAATCATCGCTATCCATATTTGACCGATATAGCCTTTCAGCCATTGTGTGTGTGCTGCAGGGCTCCAGACTGCGACAAATGAGTCGCATTTTGTGACCATTTTTGGAGACAGTGCGACTAAAATTTATAACTAGGAGCACCGGTGTAACTTGCAAATATGCCCGCTATCAATACCAGCTGCCTGCATCTTTATTGGTCCCCCATTGTCACACAGGCAGGCACCACTACACACAAACACACACACACACCGCTGCCCAACAGCCCCGCCTCCTCCCAGACCCACAGAGCTCTGCTCTGGTCTCTGATCTTCCACTTAACTTTTGCGGGTCTTGTCGACAAGACCGTGGAGGTATAATAAGAACGGTGTAAGCTTGTAAACTATGGAAAGTGAAAAGCCTCTGCAACCGGTTTTGATTGAAAAATAAAACAGCAGGAGTGTTGTTTGGAAATGCTTCGCGTTTGAGGCGAATCAACAAGGAAAAGCAAGCCCATATAAAAGCAATGCAACAGAGCAGTGCGAAACAAGGGTGCTAACACAAAACAGATTTAGGAAAGCACCTAACGTAAAATGACAGACACGCCGAACTCTAGAGTCTATAAAGAATTTAAACAGGCTACGACAGGCTACATTTCAACATCACTTAAGCATTAAAGAAGATGTCCCGGTAAACCCCCCTCAGAGCCATCAGACCTGAAAAAACTGGGTTGCAATTGATAGGAAAAATACTATGACTATATGGTCAGTAGTAAATTAATCTAGTGAGATGCTGTTGTGCTCGAGAACACACAGTAGGCTTCAACTCTTTAGTAAAGCATAAGAAGGTGATATACATAGATTAGTTAGTTATATAATAATATTTTTTAAAGACTTAAATGGGAGGGATGAGGATGGGAAGGATGGGAGGAAATGGGAGGAAAAGGGTTGAGGGGGCCCTTGTGTTCTCTAAAATATAAAAATGAATGTATGAACAAATGAATGTTTCTAAAAAATAAATAAATAAAAAATAAAAAGGTGATATTTCTTTTATAGTAGGATATTAAGAGAGAGCCTGAGAAGTTCAGCCTGCAATGATAACATAACACTCACAGCCTATCCTAACCCTACCAGCCGTATTTGAACAAAGTATGATGCAAACTTATATGAAGCTAAGAAACTGTGGGTCACATTGATATCAGGCCATAGAATGAACATTTTTAATCAGGAAAAACAGGCACATTTAGTATTTACATAAGCAATTCCACTCTGTATATACTGGGTAGACTATATACAAATAAATAATAGAATAGAAATGGCAAATTGTCTATTACCAAAGCATTTATCAGTAATACAGTTAAAATGGAAAAAATATGAATGTGTTCCGTTGCATGTTGATTTAAGCGGTGCTCCTAAATGTTGTGCTGGTGCTCCTAACATTTTCAGTAAGGAGCACCAGTGCTCCTAGAGGAAAAAGTTAGTCTGGAGCCCTGTGCTGGCATCTGGCGCCGGTGTATGAAAGCTGTGGCCCATGCTTTGCCCAAGGTTGGGTGCTACCCATTGGAATTGACGTTGGCAGGTTACCCTCTACATTATAAAGCGCATTGTGCCCTAGTACAAGAAAGGCAGCAATATAAATGCATTCCTTGTTACGCTTGTGGTTTGGAGCTCAGCCTGCGCAGAATCCTGATCACATGTCTAACTGCTTTGGGTTTTCAAAGTCAGGTGCACATTGGACACTATAGGGGTAGTACTCTATATGAAATGAAAATTAGTTTCAGTTGGATATCACACTTGATTTTCAATACCTGGGCAGATATGGTGATGTAAATTAATATAGAAGACGTCCCACTTTTTTTCTTTTACCACCATATATCACCCAGTTCTGCTTTAGATCTGAGATTGGTATGGAAATGTATTCACAGGGGTAACATGTGCATATTTACAAGTATACTCACCAAAACTGCGTCAGGGTCATGCCAGCAGTGCCAGAGGATCCAAAACCACATGGCCCCACTAAGAAGTTCTCCCTGGAATTTCTGATTCTTTGTAAGTTGGGGATATTGCCTGTACTGGGCTTCTATGTGTGGTCCACCACTACCCCTAATATAGAACACACACACACACACATTTCAATCAGAAAAATATGTGACCTGTACACACAGGCATGCAATGAGGATGCCATTATATCATTTATGAGGGTGAACGTCTTTCACCTTAAGTGCAAATTATATTTTAAACTGGTGAGCGACCGTCAGCGTTAACACAACTGTGCATTGCCTGTTTTGCTATCCAACAATTAGCTAGGTTGTCTTCAAATCACTTACTTTCTATTTACAATTTTCAGCGGCCCACGTCTTAAAAGGTGTGTCCCAACTCGAAGGACTCCCACTGCCCTTCCCAAAGACGACATCGTTTTTACTTAGCGAACTGTGTAAGTTATTATTTTCAGTGGTATTGATGTCAAAAAAAGAACGAGCTACCAGTCGGAATGTCACCTTCCCCTTGTCGATAAACGACCCCGCAACAACGAGAGCTGTGATTGGGATGTCAGCGATTACGTAGGGAATTCGTCTGTGCTCATTGGTCATGATTAGGCGCACAGCACAAGCTAGAATTGTGACAAAATCACAACAATGCCCCCTTGCGGACATCGAAAATATGAGCAACGTTTCTTGCTCAGGTGAAATGCTTCATATTCCATGGAAAATAAGCTCTGCCTCGCCAGGAAAGCCATGAGAAAAATTAGATGCTATAGAGGCATCCCACCAAGGCTACCTGGTAAACTGTTTTTTTTTTTTTTTTTAACCATACCATGGTGGAGCCGGCAGCAATCTACTGCTGTATCCATAGTGGTGGCTCGTGTATGGGCAGACAATTCAAGTTCACGTTTAGTGGAGTCGTTTGTTTACCATGTGGTAAAGGGTAATCTAGCAGGGCCTTTGGTTACAATATTGTTTTCTACCTTCTTCATTCAGTTCAGCATTATGCGAGGTGGGAAATAGATAGATGTCATTACCTGAATGCGTAAATTAATTCACTTGTTTCATCCAGTTTAGCCCACTAGATGGGGTAAAAGGCTAAATAATCGACTGGAATGGTAAGAGGTTACAAATTAGGCACATGTTATGAATTTGACTGATGTTCTTTGAGAAGTGTTTGTTATCCCTCCTGAAAAATACTTGTGGTGAAAAATGCAGTGCTTATGTTACTAGGATGGGTGCATGACACCTTGCACATGGTATTTGAAGCAAGTGATACATGAGGGTCTCTCCCCGGTGTAAGCCATTCTTGACTGTAAGAAAATAAGGCTGACAGAATATGACCTTGTCGAGAAACACAGCCACAGTTAAACTATAATACTCATGGTAGCGAATTCATATGAAGAAAGGGTAATGTCTCAGCTGTTGTAGCCAAGAATAAAATAACCATAAATGTTACTTGTCAGGCTACAAAACAGGAAATATTCTCTCTGAAAACATAGATACTCCTCTTGTCGGGAGTGCGCGCGGTGCCGCCGCCCATGAATGCGCGCTTTGTGCACGAACTCAAACCTAGACGCCATCTTCTTCCCAATTGGCAACATTATAACAATTTCGTCTACTGCAAAGATGTTGCATTTTCATTACATGTAATTAAATGCAATTCTCGTGAGAAAAACGGAATCCTCCGGTAGACCTGGCTAAGATCCATAACGTCGTCTCATTTCACTTGAAATGCAGGCTAATATTTCACAACGTTATCTAATGGCGTCTGAGCTCTGTAGATCTCCGGTTGCGCCCCTCTCCCCTCACAGCTCAGAACCCGCCCACAAATTCTATCTAAATGATGTCATCAGAAGCCAACCATTTCTCAAAAAATGACTAATTTATGCATCAATTGGCTTAGGGCAATGTCCATACTGAAGAACGGCAAATATTTATCATAAGCCCCTTTGCCCCATCATTAAAACAACGCCTGAATAAAGCTGCTTGTTCTTTAGCCAACACTCTCAAAGCAACAAAAAGGCTCGCAGTGTCTGTCACCATGGCCATGATCATATCCTCTCCACCACGAAAATGACCCTCTGCAAAAGCTGTCTTGCGGCATCTTTAAATTCCCATTGTCTTTATGATCATTGCCATTGCCGTTGCCGTGAATGAAATTGGCTCGCTCGCCCGTCTAATCTCCGTCAAGATTATTTCTAACAACCTGTCGGAAAACAGCACCGTAGCGTACTGTTTCCAAGTGCGCGTGCGCGAGGGGATGCGGTTTAGACAGATCAATGTCTGAGTGGGGGGAGGGGTTGCTAAATGGAACAAGTGAAGTGAACAAGAACTCAACCTTTCCCGGAGCCGCTCAAAATCAGATCTCCACGCATGATGTCAAAAGGATATATGTAGAGGCATTAGGATAGCAATTGATATGGAATATATATTGCGAACATGCCTGATTAACACGTTTTAGTTATTGTCAAGTGGATTTATCTAAAATCATAAGAAATGCAGATTGTAGATGATTTAACCAGGGTTTTCTTTTGAACTTTGTCTCATGCCTAAGCTTATGAAAGGCGATGGGGTGCGGAGTCGGCTATTCCCCTCCATTTCAATTGCAATCTAATCAGTCTTTGTCCATGTTTAATCTTGTTCAGTGTTTTATAGGCTATCCCTTCCTAACGTCAGTAATAAGAAAAACACTGCTCTTGTGTAAGGGGGTTACATAAGAGCTTTAGTTACCTCCTACCGCGTTGGGTAGTGGATTTAGGTGCTCGTTTTGAGCCCTGGATGTGGTCTCCGGGTGAATTAAAGGGATATTTCATCTAAAATACACAAACATTTATTATTATATCTATTTAGGTTACTCCCCCCTACCCCGTTTTTGCTCACGATTATTAGGTATATTCTGTAGCCTACGACATTGCCACATGTCAGTAGTATTATTATTGGGATAACAACATTTTAAGGTATTGTGCCTTAAGCCCATATGCACTGGCCTAAAGGTTTAACTTTAAGCATTAGGATGAACTTGCAGTGATTCAGTGTAGCATAATACAGTATATGCCTCAGGAAGACAGTTGACCATTGTCAGCCAAAGAGCAGCCTACAGCTTTCGGTCCCCCAGAGGCAAAGGGCGAAACATCATAGAATTATATTAGAAGTAATTTAGGGAAACGCAGGTGGGAAAGGGGAACAATTGAACAACTTCCTGGAGACAACATTCCAGTCACCACAGACAACTTTTCACAAAGCACTAAGGACAACAGGAGCACAAAAATCAAGATAGCTAATCTTGTGTTTGTATTTTATTTCTCTCAGCATGCTCAAACCTGTTTGGTTTAATACATTATAAAGCAACATAGAATGGTAAGTAGGGTGTCTTGGGCATGACATTGAATATGATTCATAGGACATATGAAGCCAAATAGTATTTTTTACCCACAGTCCAGGTGAGGCATATAGAAAAAAAAATACGATTGAATTACAACAAAATTATATAGGCATTTACTGAAGCCACCTTCCTGGCTTCAATTGTGGCCCCAAAATTCCAGGATGGAACGTAACCAACCCACGGTGCCGTGACTCGCGTGCACCACAGAAACAGAATTCTTAGCGTGAACGCGCATTTTAAACGTCCACAGCGCCCCTGTAAACTCGGGCTTGTAGCCCCGCAGGTTGAAGAGGAGGGGCTCAGGTTGGTGGTTGGGAGGGGGGCTCGTGGGGGAGGCGGAGTCTCAGCAGTCCTGCCAGGGCCGCCATTTTTGCAAAGGGAAAAGAGACTGGTTAGAGGGGATCTAATTTCCAACAGTCGGCGTAGGTAGGGCACAATTTTAACGGTTCGGAACTGACTCTAAGTCTAAATTGGATCCCCGTTTACAGTGAAGAGAACAAGTTTAGTCAGGAAAGTTCTCTTTAGAAGACAGCTATTAATACAAACATTTTAAAGCTTTGTTAGAGATCCGCAGTGTGTGGACTGAAGTATTGTTTTGGTTGTGGAGGCTGTGGAAAGCGACGGGGGTCTCACCCAGGTCCCCTGATTCTTTATTCAAGTTATCTACAGTGGACATAATCGGTGAGTAAAACTGTAGTAGACATTAGCTGAAGAGTCAATGAAAATCGAACTTAAAGGCTACAGTTGGCTTAGTTAGCTGCTTGGTTACTTGGCTAGGGAGATCATGCTGGTGATGGCTAGTTACAGCACCAGCTAACATTAGCTATCTAGCTGGCTATGTTAACGGCGTTGGCACAAGTGCCCGATTTGCGAATGGTTAATTAACTATAGCTTTCAACCAATTTTGGGGAATTCTCATTAGCAGATGGGTAGCGCCTAAAGTGTGAGCAGCAAGTTGGCTAACGTAACGCAATGTTGGGGCAAGTTGGAAACACCACTGGCTAGCTAGCGCATGCTACTAGCTTAGCTTAACATAGACTGAAAAGGGTTCAGACTCTTTGCTGGAAGTGTGGCTTTACATCAGACGTCACACGTTAATAATATGGAGTAAAGTGTATTTGTATTCACTCAGTGAGGTTTCTAATCTGTCCTGCTTGGTAAGGTAACCAGTAAACCAAGTAATCGTTATCTCAGTCTATGAAATTGCTGCATTTGATTTGTGTCCAACGTATAGCTAACGTTGGCTAACGTATAACATTAAGGCTGTTTCATTCCAGTAACGTTATATGGCCCGTGTCCTCAATAACAAAACAGTGTCCTGTCTATATAAACGTAACGGTAATATTCTCACGACCTGGTATATGTCGTAGTCTGCCGAGCAAGGATGATATTCAAATGAGGGGGGCATTCTGACTAATAATAGGTTTATATTGACTTAGCTGGCTAGCTGGCTGTGTTTGACACAGTGTGGTCCTCAAGGCAAATTATTTTTGTTTCCAAATGAAGTTGGTTCCGTTTAAAGAACTCGATAGTCCGTTAACTACCCTCTTTATTTTCAACCAATCCGGAAAGCTTGCCCTTTTAGTCCGGCTATTTGGTCCCATGCAAGGGTAGTGTCTAAATAGAAACCAAACAATTCTGTTTACTTGCTTTGAATACTGGTGTTTATCTATTTAACTGACCGCCACGTTATCCTGCAAACATTACATTTTTTGTTAGCTACGCACTTCCATCTGCTCTGGTGCCCTCTGTCCTGCACACGACGAGCATGGAAAGCTTTATTTCCGTTCAGAGAATTTTCAGACAATGCCACTGTACAAAGCCAGAGGACAACACTGAGCCCTTGTCTACATGCAAACTAAATAAGATAATTGGTCTACCGTGACCTAACGTTAACTATGTACGTTTGTAACTGTTGAAAGATTATTTATTGTAATAAATGGCAAACGTTACAATAACTGTTTAGTCTCCTGTAAGTCCGGCTGTCATTTCAAAATAACTACAACGGGCCTTTCTAATGTAAACTGTGAAACCAACGGTAATGCGACTAACGTTATCTTCCTATTTTGTTTTGATGTAAGCGGGATGACAAAACGCATTTCGTGATCACTTAATTTAGATTCAGGGTGTATGTGGTTCAAATGCTGCAAACGTGGGGGAGGGGATACACTCAATTCGGGCATCGCTATCTCACCCCTGTCTTGTACAATTTGTAACTTCCAACTCGGCGAGTGAAATACACTGTAGCACTAGCCAACTCGTAACACTCGCTATTTTGCCCGATGATGTGCTCTAGATATACATTTAAAGAGGGTTTGAGCTGTTGTTGCGCGCATTGACCTCACTTCAGTGATGTTGCCTGCTCCTGTTCTGTGACGAGCCAAGTAATCCACTTCGGTAGTGTAGGTTCCAGCTTAGCTAACGTTAACCTTCCACGCATTATGTTGTTAGCTCGCACTGGCTAACGTTAGCTTCGTAGTTCTATTTGGCCAGTGTTTAGGCCTAGCCCAGCTGAATGTGATTTCCACTAACGTCGTGCTTGATGCTCCTGATGTTGCGTGATAAGCGTTGTCATCTTACGATCGGTCGTAACTTTAGATTTAGCCATAAATTACTTCATGCTTAGCTTACTTGGCTGACTGGCCTGTATGAATGGTGTTCTATCTAGCATGCGCTGCGTCTTGAGGCCATTGCTGGCCATAATTGCTAGCACATTAGCTTACTGGCTTACTTTCGACGAGTTCACAGAAAATCCTTATAGTAACAACACATAGACGGTACCGACAGAGTGATACTTAAGTAAGAATGTGTGAAAGAGACGACTGATTGCATTCTTGGGGATTTTCTTCTCATGGCGAGGCTCCCCTGGCTACACGATTGTCTCGTTGTCCTTAGAAAAGCGCTATGAAAATGGCGACTGGACCAGGGTGTTGTGGTAACATAATAGCAATGTTCTACCTCCACACCCCTATCGGTAGAGCTGACTGCAGCGCCGACATACTCACTGGAAAGCAACTACACAACACTTAGATTTTATTTTACTCCATGGATGCGAATTATAATACTAACCTAAAACAACAGGCCATACTTTGTTTACAAGCTATGCTCTGTGAATTGTTAAAGCAAGATTCGCAGAACCTTTTATACCCCTTTATCAGAATACATAATACCCTAGCCCTCTAACATGCGTCACGTCATGCCATTGCATGCATTTTGTATTGTGATGTTGGTCGTTGTGACGTTTGATTTATCGTTTGAATTTTACAATGTTATAAATATAGCACGTTGAACAATAGATTATTTGTTGCAACCTCACTATTTTACCATACTTTTTGTTTCTGAAATCATTTGACCTGTCCGTTTTATACATTCCTTGGTTAATTTCATCCACACATCAGAGATTGAAACTAAAGTTATAGCTTGTCCTCACACACCCAGGGCTTGCATCCGTTCTCAGTTGTTATCATTACCTGTCCTCTCTTGTGATAGTAGAATTGCACTGCATGTGTTATTGGAACCTTAGGCAGATCTGTAAGAGCCAGTTAAAAAGTAGTGACTGTTTCACTTTAAAGGTCAGGTGGGCTGATTAGTAAAAGAGTAGGATGCTTGTTTTGAATGGGAGCATAATAAGAAGGTCACAGTAGCCATGACTAGGTTGGATATTTCCTTATTATGTTTCTAATTTATAACTAATTAGCCATGAATTTGTCCACCAAAGGAATAACAAAACTCTGCCACTATTTTTTATTTTTATGGAAAGTGTAATTCATTAGGAATGAACTTTATATTTGTGATTAATTAAGCAAGTGGATTCAATGTTTCCCATACATAGCTTTATTCGTGGCACCCCAACAAATGTATTTTCCCCAACTTGACACAAAAACACATGAATGGTGCTTCTTGAGGGATATGGACTTTCTTTTCCATTGCGGACTATGTGTATCAAACGCACCCCAGCCAGCCACCACCACCACAAATAACCGAAGAACCTGGGGAAACGCAAGGAACCATATCAAATTGATGAATTCAGGGATAAAGTTGATCTTTGGGGCCTGGCTGGTGGCCTCCCTGAGCCCTGTAATGAATGTTTTTCGGGGTGGAGGGGGTTGGGCTGGCAGGGTCAGTTTTGTGAAACAACAGCTGTGACTCTGTACTCTCCATCGACATTGACAAAGACCCCCTACCCTCCTCATGCCCCTCCCCCGTAAGCCTCTCACAAGCCCACAGCAAAATGCCTTCCATCAAAGTACTCCTCAAGAAACTGGGGAAAATGTTTTGTCTTTATACCATTTGTTTGTGTGTTATTTTTGCCCCTGGTTGAAAGTGTTCCAGGGCAGAAATCGCATGTAAACGTCCTCACGTTGACACACACGACGCCTCATATTACACATCACAAATAGGAATATTCTTTGTTTTAAGCTTTGAATCTACATCGTCCAGGCATTTTATTAGTGTTTTGGCAGATGCATTGTCTTTGGCATCATGGGAAGTATTTTGTTAGGGATGCACAGTATATCAGCAACCATATCGGTATTGGACGATGATAGTGCTTTTTTATTTATTTATCAGCATCTGCCCGGTGAGCAAAATTAGGCAGATGTGAACAAGCACTGATTATTTCACTGTCTAGCTGCACAGTTTATTTTATTTTTTGGCAAAGCTGGTTTTGTTTGGGTACTTGCACAACACGTGCACAACAGCATTGACATAGACTATAGAAACAGAAATAAGGACAGGATTATTTTCTATTTTACAGTGTTTTCATGTCTTAGCAAAATTTTATTACCATCTGGCTTTATTCTATTCAGACCAAATCATATTGATTGATCGGTTATCAGCCATAACAGAACATTTATTATTGGTGTCGGCCACATTTTTCATTTTTCAGTGCATACAAAGTTATTGTTAAATTAGCCAGGTCACAGCAAAAAAATTGAGAACATAAAAGGTGAAAACCTGTACCAAGTCAGGTCTGTGTCTACGGGTGTCCCCTCTTAGTTGATTAGTCTACCAAGACTATGGGATAATAAAGTATTTCCAATCCAATCCAAGACACTGCTAGTCGGGTCTGTTTTTATGTTATTTTTTTTCCATCCTGAATGAGTCATTACCTGAAAAAGGATAAGCAAAACCCTCGTATAAACACAAGATTTAAAGAGGCCCTTGTGCATGGGAAACTAAAATTTTGCAGATGTTGATGAAATTAATTTATTAGTCAACAAATCCTATGGTGACTATTAGTCGACTTAGGGCTGTCCTCGACTAAAGAAATTCTATCTGTGTCAAATCCCCCTGATTGGTTGGTAACGGTGCTCTTTATCGGCTCTTGGCGGTGCAAAACGGCTCTGTCCTTTCCCTCCCAGCAGACCTATTAAGAGAAGCTGGATCTGGAGACAGATCCACAGTGCAAACTTTTAACACACACTGCTGCTCAAAGACCTGTTTGTGACTGTTGCCAAGCATGCCTTTTTCCCCTTCTCTCTTACCTTCCTGACAGTGTTGCTGTTACTTGAGTAGAAAAGGTAGAAAGATTAAAAAATTGGCAAATTGTCATAGGCTGGCATTGGTCTCCTTGGGTTAAATGAGGACCAAAACCATCAAAGACGGGGTGATTTTCATACCACTGAGGCTTTGCTGCTGTTCTTGATAAGGATGTGTTATCATCACTCTCACAGCTGACTGACAAAGATTGATGCTCTCATTTGCTTGTGTATCTGACTCACACAGGTGCATGTTTCAGTGAAGCATCTGTCAACAGCGGGAACATTTAGTAGGATCAGTGCCACTACATGGCTTAGGCTAGGCCTCTGTACCTCCTTTTTCTCTGAGGCAAGCAAGAATCATCAGATCCCAAATGGCCATGTGATTGATTTGTGATATATTCCCACATCCTGAACATCACTCATACGGCTCAGTCACTACATGGGGCCTTTGAGGCCCTGGCTTCTCTCAGGAAGCAGCCTTGAACTGCTATAGAATCGGTCCATTGTCAGAACAAGTGACGACAGGAACCTTTGTGATAAGAGAGGCTGCTTGTTTGTTACGGACATGGCATCAGTTGTAACAGCAGAACGCCTCTCCTCTGTCTGAATATGGCAAAAGGTCTCCATCTTGTGTGGACGGGTTATGAATACTAGATGAGCAAGGGCCCTACTGTGCCTAATCAGAGGCTGCTACATAATACACAGAATCCCCAGCCACCTAGCTCTTCCTCTTAAAGGCACAGAGACCCCTGCCCTGGCAGTAATGCACTGTTATTCATAGTATTCTCATGATTTTTTTTTTGTTGCCATAATATGCCGCAATGCCACAGCTCATTGGCCACAATTGTCATTTAATGATAATCACCTGCTATTTGATTACAATCACCTGTTGTTTTCGACCAATATGTCTGTGATCACATACCGTGAATTGCAGTGTTTCCTCTGCATTCATTCAACAGTGATGAACCACCACAGCAAGAACTTTACCACAACAGCTCGATGAAATGGGAAATTAACAAAACATCATAATCCAGTTCTCTTTCCTGCAAAAAGCAGAAAAAAATCATATAAGCCCAGTGCTTTAATCAAAATCAAGTTTCCAAATACAAACTGTTCTAGTGCTACAACCTGCATTGTAGAACCAAAACTAGGACCTAAATGACCCACTGCCAGCACTGCTACAAAACAATTACAGATGAAACACCGAATATAGTTCTTTGTCTTTGAACATTTTTCATTTGTTTTTATTGCATTGCATCTGGCTAGCACCCACCCACACACTTTAAATTTTTGTGTAGTTATGGGCATCTCTTCTCCTGGGTCTGTCTGCAGGATCAGACAACTCGCAGCTGTAAATACCTGCCTGGATGCGAGTGTGCCTGGTTGCGTTGATGAGCAGCAAAGTGTGTGTGTGTGTTTGTTGCTTTCTGTGTTGACAGAGACCAGGGAGAGAGGTGAGCTGAGCTGCCATTCTCACCCCTCCCACAGGGACCGGGGAGTGTGTGGCAGGTGGCAGGGAGACAGATCACCGTCTCTGGTGACACACCTTTGCTTTCACTCTACCCCCCAGACACAAACACACTGGAGCTAAAGAAGCCACAGGCTAATATACAAACATGGGTGTTTTCAGTAGTCATAGTAAAGAAGTCAAGCAAGTACACAGGATGTCTCAATTGTCTGGGGCTGACAGTGGAAGTGAAGGTGGAGCAGATGACGGCCACAGTCTTATCAACCTTTTCTCTCTCCTACGCGAGGAGTGCCTCTTGTTTTTGTCTTCCTTCCAGTCCCCATACGATAAGTCTA
Source organism: Parasudis fraserbrunneri (assembly GCA_900302295.1). Taxonomy (NCBI): domain Eukaryota; kingdom Metazoa; phylum Chordata; class Actinopteri; order Aulopiformes; family Chlorophthalmidae; genus Parasudis; species Parasudis fraserbrunneri. Next base: position 101 of record OMKL01143465.1, on the reverse strand, counting down.
TCCTGAAACACTAGCGTCTCTGTGTAGATACCCCTCAGGGGCCTCACCCTAGCGGCCTGTCTGTGTGAAGACCCCACCGGCCCCCGAGAGACCCACAGGCC
>OMKL01143459.1:0-13372 GCA_900302295.1 Parasudis fraserbrunneri | reverse complement strand
AAAAAAAAAAAAAAAAAAAATGTGTATAAAAAAAAAAAAAAAAAAAAAAAAGGGGACATTTAAAGTGATTGATATTTAGAAGAAGGAAATGGGAAATTAAGAGGAGAGAGAAAAGACGAAAAAAATGAAATAAGGAGATTGAATTTGTCTGGCTCCTGTCCTCCATCCATTCATCCCTCCATCTCTCTGATTATTCTCAACTCTTTGTTATCGGCGCCAGGCGGTAGCCTGTAGGGGATCATGCATTTGGTCGCGTCTGTGTGTATCTGTCCGTGTGTATTTGTCTGTGTGACCGCAGCTACTCTCGCAAACTACAGGGCCACTTTGGATGAAACATCGCACATAGGCTGACCACAGGCCAAGGACCTGAATTCTAAAATATTTTTCAAATCGGTCAATGACAACTATTTTAATTAATTTTAATTAATTTTTTCATCATTGTCCATTGAAATATATATGGTTACACCTTTTGAACGCAAGAGTGTGATGACCTACTACACAGGTTTGCTGCTCAGAGCCTCGGTCTCCGGCACCTGTTTGCAACATTAAAAAAAAAAAAAAATGTAATCAATATAATCCTGCCAGAACAGTCTTACGTTTGCAGGTTAAGTATTTCATGTTCGCTATTGGCTATTAGGCCACCGTCATCTTATCATCCAGGAAATGCTGACGTGAAACCTAGTTATATGCGTGAAACTCGTATTAGAAGTTGATAAAAGTGATCTATGCACAAAAACGATTATTTTTTTCAGTGAATCTTGGTTAAAACCACATTGTGTAAGCTGGGGGGTGGGGGTCCACAGTCCGCGTCTTTATCACCTTTTTCACTCCTGATGAGTTTGCATCCCTGTTCTGTTTTGGAAATAAATGTGTAAATTAAGAATTTTGATCTTTGGCTACATTATTTCTTGACATTACTAGGTCAGTGACAGTGTAAAAGGTAGAATCTGTAATGCCGTCAGTGACCTCAAGGCAAAAGAGCCCCTCTTGGTATTACGCTTTGTTTAATTTTTTGTTTTGGTCTGACATGTAGGTTGGAATTTAGTAACTTATTATGCTGTGAATTTCTCCAGACCTCTCTTGGTAGAGCCTGAGGTGTGGCCAGCAATAGCAACCCCTCCCCTATAGCCACTGAAATCCAATCCACACATCAGACAAAAAGTGTAAACAAAGCGCAGTACCATGTTGTTGTCTTTTACCTAGAGGTCGCTGTATGACGACATTACAGATTCTACCTTTAAGTGAATGATTCAGAAAGTCTGCTCGAACAGGAATACTGTGTACAGCTGTGTAAAACAATCTGTCACTAGACAGATGAATTCTTTATTCTACTGCTCTCCCTGTACAACATTGGAGTTAATCAACCAATAACCAGGTCAAGGACAAAACAATATTGAGGCCAAGATGATTTTTAATATTTGACAAATGAATGAGACATTTGAGTGGTGTAGGGAGCCGTCTAGAACGGTGTCTGGCCCCACAAAAGCACACCAATCAGAGCTGACGATTTCACTGATGTCGCACGCTAACATATTTGGCGTAAGCAGTCCAAGTGTGCTCATCCCCTCAGTGCATTCCCTTGAAACCTGCGAAAGTGTACTTGCCCACCTCCAGAGTTGATGAGGTGCTGTGTTTACTTCAGTTTATTGATGATGACATAAACAAGACCGATATAGTCTAACAACGGCCTAGCCGACTGGTCTTAAAGCTAACAGTAAATGGAAAAACTAAGAGTGTACATTTGCCAATGTCTTTAAAAGATAAAAAAAAATCTAGCCATCTGTAGCTTAAGATGTGGGGGCGAGATGGCTGAGATGACCCAGATGGTTTACTACTAGCTAGTTGGACGGAAATACATCTGTTTTCTCAAAATGTACACTCCGTGTAAGATGAATGCGGTAAACTTGTTCTAAATAACATTTTAATCTTAAGAAGTCGCGGAGTGGCTGCAGAAGGGTTGGATGGAAATACATGGGTTTCAGTATTTTATCTCTCATCCTACCATGCCACCCACTGACCAGTTCCAGCAGCTCCCCTTAAGAGGGAAGTACCTTCTGAGCCTGTTCTATTATGATGTATTCATTGCCGGCCACCTACGCCATTGTCAAGACTTATCGGTCTTGCTTTTACAAAAGGTACACTCCGAAGACAAGTGTGGTAAACTTGGCCAGTCAGCGTTTATGAATAAAAATCTGAATCTTAAGATGTTGCGGTTCTGCGAGCGGCTGCAGAAAGGTACTGTCCTCACACTGTGGTTCATTCTGGGGAATATGACAGACCTCATTCGTTATGACAAACCTCTCCATTGGACAGAATTTGGGGCTCAGCAGGTTGTTTTTTTACAGTATGTAATTCAGTGATAAAGAAAAGGTCTGATGGTTGTTGGTCTTTGTAATACTGGTCAACAACACAGCTTGGGTGGTTGGTCATTTTCAGTAAGAAAAAGGAAACCGTATAGTCGACGAGGAACAAAAGGCACATAAACCATGCTTCAGAAAAAACAAGTTCTTTTTAAGAACTTAATACATTCAATCAAAGTAGATAGTACAAGAAAATATATAGCCAGGTGCACATTTTCAGTGTATAACAATTTTCAGAAACTTCTATCATTGGAAGTCCTTAGGCACAACGGAAATATTTGGCAGTAAATTAAAAAGGACTTTCTTTGATTCCTTGGTCATTATTACAAAACGGAACAAAATACATTGAACTAAAAATGTTTTAAAAAGATGCCCTTAAAATGTTACTGAAATACAGTTCTATTGCTTGAAATATCCCCCAATAAGATCCCTTTACAATGGTTTAGGCAGGAGTTTTATGTTGTGCATTTGAAATGAGATGTAGGCTATATCCCAGTATAGAAGCACAAATCGAAACGATAGCTTGCTCTTATAAAGGACCATACACTTATTTGCCATCTTCCCCAGAATCAGACATGAAGATTAATATCAGTTCACATATGTGTCCAGTAGCCCCAGAGAGGTCCAAGTGCATGCTAGCCTAGCTTAGCACAAGGACTGGAAGCAGTAAGGAGCAGCTAGCCAAGCTCCGTCTAAAGTGAAGAAATACAACTTCTAACAACTCCAAAACTGACACACACAGAGATGAAATTGCAATCAATCTTCTCATCTGACTCTGGAAGATGGCAAAAATGTGTATTTACCAAAATATTGGATTGTTCCTTTAAAAGGAAAATCCACAATAAAATAGAGTTCACATGGTAATTATATGATATTGTACAGCTCAGTTATGATTTTTGAATATGAACCAAGTCTTTCTTTAAAGGATAGGTTCAGTCTTTTTCAACCTAGACCTTACTAAAATGTTGTTTCCCATCATGTATAATGGTGCACAGCACAAGTTCACCGATAGCATCAGTAATGAGAAACTAACCCTTCCACTGCAGCCTCTCAGTCTAATTGGGCAATCATTTAGGCCTTCAAAAAAACATGATCAATCTTTTCACAGTATACCCAGACATGTCTTTATATGTTCTATCGAAAAAACACTGCTTTCAATCAGTTTTTATTGGCTTCATTTTGCTTTTACATAAATCCGTTCCCTTGGCTACATCCCCATCGGAAGCAGGAAGTTGTGCTTATCATGGTTTTTGAAGGCCTAAACAATTGCCCCATTGGACTGTGTTTAAAGGGATAGTTCCGATTTTTGAACATGAAATTGTATGATATACTTGCCAGTAGTGTAGTCGATGCAAAGCTATGTGCTTACTTACCAAGTCCTGTGGTCGGAGTTCTGGCCGGGTTCCAGGCTAACTGGAAAGTAAACGGGGGCATGAAACCAAAAAGTTTTAATCCACACCACAACATGCAGGCAAAAGGGTTACCCATTTCCAACACAAAACCATGGTCCTCCAGCTTTTCCGATTCTGCTATCACTTGGCACTATTTTGTTTCTTGAACAAAGCCAGTGTATTACTACATGCTGGAGGGCGTTCACAGGTAACGCGGCCTACCAGCTGTTTCAAAATACTGGAGGACCGTGGTTTTGTGTTGGAAATGGGTAACCCTTTGCCTGCATGTTGTGGTGTGGATTCAAACTTTGGTTTCGTAACCCCCGGAATCCCCATCTAAAGCTACCCGGTTTGCTCTGAACCCCGCCAGAACTCCGACCATGGGACTTGGTAAGTAAGGTAATTGCTTTCCATCCACTACACTACTGGCAAGTATTTCATACAACATACAACCAAAAATCTGAACTATCCCTTTAAGCCCACCGAGAAGCTGCAGCAGAGAGGTACATTTCTCAATACTAAGGCTATCAGTAAGGTTGTGCTATGCACGATTATACACGATGGGAAACATTTTAATAAGGTCTGGTTGGAAAAAGCAAACCTATCCTTTAAGCTGAACACGACAGGCAAGACTCTAGTCGTGATGTCATAAAAAGACATCCTGGAGCTGCTCCATAGACAGTGAATAGTGGAACAACTGTGAAGACACATAGTACCCATGGTGATTTTACTGGGATATGGGCACATTTTCTGATTCAGAGCTGTAAGCCCGACATTGAAATAAAACACATTTGAATGTAATAGCTGAAACAAAGATTCTGTGAGCCCACAAATGTTGTCACAAATTCAGTCAATGGAACGACCAACTCCAAAAAATGCCATCACAAATTAAAGTCTTGTGGCTCTGATTTCTAGATTAGAGAGACAGTTGTCTAGTTTTATAGATATTGACATAACTCTCCAAGATCATTAGAATAGCCCAATGTGTCTTCTAATTTAGAGTGGAGTTTCCCTTTAACATTAACACAAAAAAGGTGGTTGAAAAGCCAGCTTCGTCTTTAAGGTGGCATGTCACACACAGTATGAAACGACCGCAGAGACGGCTTCAAGGCGGCTTTTTACATTTCCCTCCTCTGTGTGAAAGCGAAAGGGCCTTTAGAATGGGAGTGGTGATCGGAGACCAGCCTACAGTAAGTCATAGAGAAGTTAATGATCATCATCTGACCATGCGAGATCAGCACTCCAATTCTGAGAAGCTTATGAATGCAGCCTTCAGGATTATGACGACTCGTGTCTCATGACGGTGATTATCATGCATGTGTGTATATGTGGTCTCAGCGTCCTCTCATGCCGTGCTGATTCCAGAGGACACGATAACAATAGATATCTGTCCTTTGTGCTTAGTAGACCTCGAAACTGGACGTTTTAAGCTCATGAAGACTAAAGTGCCGAAGGCTTTCCATTTACACAGATGGTTATTTTGGCAGTATAGCCTGGTTTCTACCTCAGGGCTTTCCTCTTTTTATAACACCCCTTTCCTCCCAAAACAATACTCCTAAGATTGTTTTTGCTTCTTGTTACCAACATAGATACTTTGCCTAGCTGAGCCATATATTTCATATAAAAGCTATTTCAGTCATCTGTTTTATAAAAAAAAGAAAAAAAAGTTGAGTTCGCCATGGCAAGCCCCGCTTGTCTCCAGAAGAAGTAGAGGCTACTGACAACTTGGGACCTTTAGTCTGGTGTCCAGAGTGATTCCAATTCAGTGTGATTCAAACTTCGTATCCCAACAGAAATAAAGGACGTGGCCCTCAAACATTGTATTTGTGTAGCCGTGAAACTCAGGCACTTGGACTCTTGGGGTTCATTCACACTTGACGCCAAGAGACCTGACTCCTCTTGACCGTGTCCGTTCTTTAATGTTGGACCGTTTCCCAGGTTGTTTGAACATGGATCGTTTGTTTTTTCCAATATACACAGTCTACCCAAGAATCTTATTAGTGGCAAAAGTTCCTTGCTGAGATTCTGAGAAAAAAAAATTCAGCTGATACCAATAACAGAATTCTTCACAAGGACATTGTAAGATACCTAACAGATCACTGATTTAGACATCTATGGTAGGTTTTGTAGCTCAGTCTCTGTTGGTCACATTGAAATCAGCTGGTTCCTTGCTGGAGCATGAGCAAACCAGCCCGTTCGTGGTACTGCTTCTCCTTGGCCTCGGCTATTTTAACCGACAGGTCCACGGGCTTCTCGAAAAAGTTCACCAGCGCCTGCTCTGTCAATAGGGACGCCAGTATCTGAGCGTAGCTCACCGTCCAATCGCTCTCCGAGCCCTCGTCGCCACAAGACTTGGTCCCGTCCTCATCGTCGTTACCTTCGGCACCAAAGACGGGGCGGTCTTCCGTGTTCTCCTCGACCGCTTCCTGCCTCAGCCCCGCCTGCTCGGAGTCCGTGGCCTCCGAAGTCGAACAGCGGCCGCGATGGCCGGCTTCTCCGATCTGCAGCACCAGGCTGGTTACCGTGGCGATGGCCTGGAAGAGGTCGTTCTCCTCGGGGTCGCTGTGGAACATGCTGTAGAGCGTCTTGCAGAACTGGATGAACTCCCGCTGCAGGGAACAAACCAAAAAAACACGGTACTTGTATTTTCCCCGTTCGTTTTAACCGTAGGAATGCAAAAACACCACTTTTTCACTGCTGACACCGAGTGCTAAACTTGAAATCAGCAGACACAGAGCACTGATCCAGTCCATGACTTTCACTGAACACAGATTTAGACCATTAGATGGGGGTCATTGGACAATGGGGGGGACCATATTAAGTATGGCTGCCCCAAGTAATGATATCACTCAGTCTTCCTTATCTAAACCACAATGCAAAACGTCTAATACATTCTCTTTTGCTGTTAGCAAGCATTAGCGCTAATGTTAGCTACCAGCGATTAGAGCTAATGTAAGCTACCAAATTTTACAGCTAATTCTAGATACTGTCAGTTAACACTAACTAGTGTTTGGCTGTAACATTTCATAGCTGACATAACAGCTCCGATGTCTGGTTGTTATGTTAGCTTTAATGCTTGCCAAGAGCAAAAGATGATTCCCATTGTGGGATAGAGGCTCTGCATTGTGGGACGATGAGTGAGACATAAAATTGCTTCTACCAGTGAAAGTAGAGGAGGCTCATTTAATTGAGCAACAGATTTGCAGTGTTTAGGGCCTTAGAAACGTTTTGACATTTGAAACTCAGAATGTCATTCAGTGGATCTTCTTTTCTTTTCTTTTTTTTTTTTAAAAGGGACTTTTGTTATATTTTGGGTGCATAATAATGACATATTTAACCTTTTTTTTTTTTGGTAGTTTTGGCATAAAAATTTGATTGACATTCCTGATATTTAAGCAGTCGATTGGCGTGCACATATGACATTTTCATTGATGACATGAATTAAGTTTTCAATAAGGACATCGCCTGCCATTAATTTTCACAGCTTATTTCCCTCCTTATATACTCGAAGCTCTTTGCATAAACATCCCACGAAATCAAATATGTGTTTTCCTCCATTTTACCCCTTTTGTCTGCCCCTAGATCTCATCCATTTATCACCATGTGCCAAAAAATTATTTCCTTTTTTTTTTTGTATAAATACATTTCGATTTTGAACGGTGCCTTCCGATGCGCGGGTACTTTAGGATGTCAATCAAATCAGCCTCCCGCTCTTTAACTTAACACTGCTTATCAGCCTGATGACACAGACCTGCATTGGCGGTAGTGCATCCCTATTGCAACTGAAATGAGCAACATCGCCTTCAGCAAGGACGAGAATGGGTGGGCACTAGGGATGTCACGGTATGATTTTGATGAGTAATTATCATGGTTTCACAGTATTACCTTTATACAGTCATTTATTTTGCAACATTATGGAGGGGGAAAGATACATAAGCATTTTATAATTCAACTTTTTTGGGGGGGTCCTGCAAAGGAAGAAGTAGGCCTCGCTTTAGGCTAAAAGTAAATAAAATAAATTATATAGCTGTGCTTAGATTAAAAAAAAAGAAAAAAAGGCAATTTCTTTTATAGGATATTGAAGACACAGATACCATAGCTTGTAAAATGCTTACGGATGATTAACCCTGCTGTTTTTAATCACAGTTAATAGTGACATCGGTTTATCGTGACATCCCTAGTGGGCACTGGGCAATATAGTGGAGATGCAGATGTATTTTTGCGTCATGACGAAACTTCAAATAAAAAGTGGGTTGTTCCACCTGGTTCATAAGCGGTAGAGGTTTCTCCACGTCTTTCTCCTTCTCTTTGACCAGGTCCTTTAACATCTGCTTCAGCTGCTCCTGGTAGTCCTTTATCTCCTTTATCTCCCCGCAAACATCTACACAACACAGGACATCATGACACTGGAATGGCTGCTGTCTGGGATAAAAAAGCCCCGTATATCCAACCAATCAACTTTTCAGCAATGAAGGAAAAACTGCCTTACTGACGGCATTGCAAGGCAGGATTAACTGGCAACCATACATGAAATTCTGCAGTAAATTATGAAATGGTTTTACAATAACAATAATAAATGAAGAGTTATGTAGCGCTTTTCTATGACTCGAAGTCGCCATGAAGGCCATGAAACTTTCTTGTGCCTTCAAGTGCACATTGGAAATATCATATTTACTGTATTTACAAGTTATGCCCCTGGAAGGTCCAAGTGGGGAATTGGGAAATGACAATGATACCCGAGTTTACGACTTGTGACGTTTCACAACAGCAAAAATGGCAGAGAGCATGGCAGTTGATGGCAACAAAAGTAATATATTTCATTATATTCATAGAATCATTATATAGCTATATAGTTGTTATTTTTATTTTTTATATTGGTTGCAATTGTGAGGAACAGTGGTCAATGTTATCCCTGCATTAGTTGCATGTCAGGTGTGTTCAGGAGGTATCCATGTTTTATTTTATTTATACAGTTACAGTATGTGTTGTTTAGTATCATAATTAATACCCATAGGGAAACAAATCTTTCTCACAGCATCCATGTTCGTTACTACAGTATCATCTCCGACACCTCACAACCTGCTCATCACTTCTTCCAGCTCCTTCCCTCAGGGAGGCGCTGCAGGCCATTGTCCACTAGGACTAAACGCTTCACAAACAGGTTTTATTCCCTTCGCTATCAGGACTCTGAACTCCTCCCTCTAGCCCCCCTCACATACTACTGACATGTATTACCATGCACCTACTGTTGTGTGTACTATGTTTTAACCCTAACCCTCACATACTACTGACATGCATTACACCCTAACCCTAACCCTCACATACTACTGACATGCAATACCATGTTTCTTGTGATGATATGTTGACTGTATCCCTGTATTGTGTCGTGATAATATGTGGATTGTCTGCTGTTGTCCATTTATTTATGTATTTGTGCGGCAGAGTGTGACATACTGTACCGAAAACAAATTCCACCGGCCCTGGTCTTGTGGTTAATAAACTATCCATCTATCTATCTATCCATTTGTGGTTTGCCAATATCTCAGAGGAGAGCACTCAAACACAGGCCAAATCCTAAGTATGGCTTCCGACATAGGAAGTAGAATCCTCGGAGAACGCACTCGGGCACCGTTACTCATATACGCATATAAATAAACGTGTAAAAATTTTAATTAAAGTCGAAAGAAGAAAAGTACCATGTTGGACTGATGAGGTTTTCACAAAGCACTGTTGTTTCCTTATTCATGAAAGTAGAAATTATCATAATCACGACTGAACAATTATTATATAATTATACATAATAATTATACAAACAGAGACGTGACAATTGGTTATCTCATCTTAGGGAGCTTTCACACCCATTTTTTATTTGATGAGAAGTGACATTGTTGCTTTTGCTGCCGTTTTTTTTTATTGGTTCCGTTTTGTTTTACACTGACAATTCAACAACCATAACACTAACCATTGAATCCTAATGAATATATGTGATTCATTATGTGAACAAACGGAATCACGTCACTCCCACTTTGGCTTGCACAAAATACTACCACTACTTACACGGTCTGTCAGAGATTATTTATGCACTACTGTCTTTTGTTGCCTTAATTACGCATATAATTTGGTACTTTGTTTATTTTGCCATCATCATTTGGCTATTTAGAACTTGCTAAAAGCAAAAATAACAACCTTGTGATTATGAAAAACTGAATTTTTTTCTTTTTTCTTTTTGTGCATGCTATTTTCCTGTTTTTGAACTGTGTTCTCATCTGAAACAAAGCACTGCAGGGTTCTCTTGGAAGGGGATCGAGACCCCCTCCAACAGGTGGACCAGGGTGCGGTTGCGCAGCATTTCCGAGCGTTTCGAGTTCGACCGGGGTGTTCTCAACTCCCCACAACGAGAATGAACCAAGAGAGTAAATGTTCCCTCGGTTCAAATAATCCGCTCAAAACAAGCTAGGTGTGAACGCGCCCTTAAGAGTCATCAACCAGTGTATCAAGAGTACCACTGAGTGGACTGAACAACAACAGGCTGCTGTAGATGTGAACATGCCCTTAACAGTCATCAGCCAGTGTATCAAGAGTACCACTGAGTGGACTGAACAACAACAGGCTGCTGTAGATGTGAACATGCCCTTAACAGTCATCAGCCAGTGTATCAAGAGTACCACTGAGTGGACTGAATAACAACAGGCTACTGTAGATGTGAACGCGACCCGAGTACCACTGAGTGGACTGAATAACGACAGGCGCATGGTTAAAGGGGTGAGATGTGAGACGTACCAGTGGGCAGGTCTACGTAGAGAGGTCTGGTGGTGGACAGCAGCGGGCTCTTCATCGGAGACGGGTCGTCTTCGTTCTCTGTCAGAGCTGAAACAATGGACAAACAAATCAAATGTCTGAACCTTCATTGAACAAGACAGATCACGTCAGAACTGCCGTGCTTGAACCTTCAGAGTAAGAACCATATCCTGGTCCATTTTTTTGAAATTGTTTGGACGGCCCGTGTATTTGCAGTTGCAAAGTCGACCGAATGCGAATGTGATACATCACTCGAAAGTACTCAAGCTACGAATGTACACAACATTCAGCTTAACACTTGACAACTTGTTAAACTTAAAAAATGTAGACCACCGGCGCACTTTCGCTGGTCTAGTCTCAAATGGTCTGGTGTGACCAGCTTGGCCAGCCTTCTAGCAATACCAGAACAAATGAGTGATAGTTTCTTTGCCCACAGAACGAGGGGTATTTTTGTGACAATGGAAAATAAATATGCAGCCACCTCGACCACCAAGAAACCAAGAATTTGCTCTGCAGAAAGTCTGCATGCAAAAAAAGAAAGCACACAGATACGACAAAAGATCTTCATGGGAAATGTATTAAAAACACAGACAGTACCACTTGTGGCCAGCAGGCGTCACAATTACACATTATCGCTTTAAGTTTGAAAAAAATGTGTTCATCTGAAAACTTAAAAACAGACTTGTATGGTCCTTTGCCTGAAGGTTTCATTTGTCATTTACAATGTCGGTTGAGAGGAAATTCACCTCTTGAGGGGGAAGGGAAAGAGTGTATGTGTAAGGTGGCTTAAACAGAGTTAAAATCAATCAAATCAGTCATGTTTAGCCTGTAGTTATAATAGCTTTTACCATGTCAAAGCATGATGAATTAAAGGAACATTATCAAAAATGATCATTTTTATATCAATTACTCACCCTGTGTTGCCTTGAATTCCTGACAAAAAAAATGTCTGCTCCCTATTGAACTCCTGGCCAATGAACAAGGTAGGAGGCAGGAGTTCAGAGTTCAAACGCACACACTTGCTCAGGCACGCTACATGTTAGTGTGTGAGGGTATTTATCTGGAAAGGTTTTCGTTAGCAGGTTTTTAGCGAAAATGCATGTGTTTGGGAGTGTTTGGGAACGGATGTTTTGATATAGTTTTGCTGTCGTTAAACTCGGCCGCCGTTGACTTCAATTCATCGGGTATGGCTACTGTTTTGTCGATTCTCCGTTCACCGTGGAGACGTGGAAAAATCATCAGGAATTCAAGGCAACATGGGGTGAGTAATTGATATACAAATCATAATTTTTGGGGTGAAGTGTTCACCCAATCCGTGATTTCTTTATTTTGTTTTATTTTTTATTTTTTATTTGATCATATCAATGTGGGGTATATTCACATATATTATTGAATAGTTTAAATCTGTTGATTAAAAATAAGCTTTCTGGAACTTGCTAAACCCATTGTAAGTCAGACTATAGATCTCTTTTTACTCGTCGTTTACACGTAAAAAACCTTTTACAGCCACAAAATACAGCAAATACCATTAAAAACTCACAAGGGTCACAGGTCAATCTGACCAGACTTGGAAGAGGACTGTGGGACTCACCTGGTGGTATGTGGAGACGATAGAGCAGCCTTATCTTCTCATTCAGCTCCTCACAGTAGAATGTATCTGCAAGGGGAAGAGAGGGAAGAGAAAGAGGGGTTAAAGCTCCTCTTTGATGCATGCACTTTGACTATACAGATCGTTATCTGTGCAGAACGTGTCACCAGAGCACCTTTTTCACATTCTTCTCCCTGGAGAGGGAGAGCTTCTCTGTACTTCCCTGAAATCTGAGTTGCATGTGTGATGTCACTAACAGGTTGAACCTCTCATGGTCCAATATTAGGTAACTTGACACCTTTAGCTTCAGCATACACAGAAAGCTGAGTAGGTATTGACATGTCTTGAAAGAATATAAGCTGCTGACTTGGAATTCCTGGTAAATATCAATCGGTGCTTGTTGCCAAATTGCATATTCATAGATCCTTCCATTCTCAATGAAGGTAAAGGTGTTGAGATGCTGCTGAGCCATTTCAGTAGTTTATTGAACAATTTGTTGGAAAAAACATTTATACAAATTGTTATTCAATACAGAAACATTTTAAGGGTTTCAAATGCATCTGGAGGGGATTTTTTCCCCCACTGAATTGGTTTGGACTTGCCTATGCCTGATTTTATTTATTTGACTTCACTTAATCATTTCATCTTTTGTAATTTTCATTTTTATAGTTGTTTAACGTTACCTAATGTTTAAAATATAAAAGTAAACTTCAGAAAAGTGCTTTTGAAAAGTGCTTCATAGAGTCAGTCTGTTTTTTATATTAGAACTGTTGACATTGCAATCACGTCCCAACTGAAGACATCCAAATCTGACATGGAAAAATGAATACATTTGTATTATGCTGTATTGTCTACGACACACAAATAGTCAAGTTCACTGTGTAGGAAATGTCTTTTATAGTTCCATATTTTTAAGATTACATCACCCTCAACCTACTTTCCTTAAACTCATCCCCTGTACTGCACAGTAGAGTAGTGGAGAGTTTCTTCAGGGCTTTGCAGGATATTGATTCTCATCCTAAAAGCTTTGCGGGCATCAGTCCAGATCAGATGAACTGTCTACTGTATATGAGAGCGGTGTCAGTGTCGGCAGGGAGCCAGTACGGCCAGCACCACTATACGCCTTGTAAGGAAATTTGGTCGGCGCCGTATTTTGCTCTTGGATTTTCTACACACTACACTTTTGTAAACGCACACTTACGAGACAGAGAGGTATACATTCAAACACACTATAT
>OMKL01143409.1:0-15882 GCA_900302295.1 Parasudis fraserbrunneri | reverse complement strand
CGCTTGGTCGCTTAGCAACCATGGTGCGAATGGCCACTGAACTTAAGCGAGTAGCTGAGGAATGGGACCCTTTGATGAGCCGTTCATTACAGTTCTCCAACGTAATCGATGGTGGCATGTCGGTGTACAAGGATCTTTTTGCAAAGAAGAAAAAAGAGCGACAACAGCTGCCTATCACTATGTTCTTCTCCCGAACAAACACACCTGCACCGCGGGCTTCAGAAGAAGAGAACACTGCAGAGCGCAGTCAGGATGCAGCGGCCCAGTCTGAAGAGCAGTGAAACGGCCTACACGTGAGTCACTGTATTTGTATACATGTAATAGTTGCTAATTGTAAAAAAAAAATAAAGTTTTCTATTTCGCGGATTTCACTTATCGCGGGTCATTTTCGGAACGTAACCCCCGCGATAAACGAGGGATTACTGTATTCCGGTCTTACTCAGGATAGGATGTTTACAGTATGTGTCGCAGTTGACTGATTTATATAGATAAAATTATGTTCCAAGTTTGAACTGTTTGACCGTGGGGGGAATGGGGAAAGTGCAAAAACCAAAACAATTGAACTGAAAGACTGATCTGATAGTTGGGGGAGTGTAATTTGAACTGAGAAACTGATTGGAGGGGAGGGGATTGCTATTTCCTTACGTGTGCTGTGTTGGTTTGCTGTGTGCCTTGCCTCTCCTCTTCCCCTCCTCTTTACCTCCCCATTACACCAACCACAGGCACTGCCACCAACCAGGCGGTGGCCCCACCCCCCGGAAGGGCATACTCCATTGGTCAGCCTTGAGATAGAAACACCAAGGTAGGGCAGAGAAGCAGAACCCCTGGAAGAGATAGAGCCCTGCCCCCGGAAGAGAGGATCCATGATTTGGCCCTCGTGGAACAAGCGCTGAGAAGGAAGGAAGAGACGAGTGTAGTGGATTCACTGTTCGCAACCCCCCTATTCTGAGGGATGTGCAAGTACCAGCATTAGAGCACTATTTTGTTAAAGTGTGTATTCGAACGTGATCTGGTTGCTGTTGAATGCATCCTCTCTCTCTCCTTGCCTCTGCTCTTCTTCGCCTCTTCATCCCCGCCGCTGTCGACGGAGGCCAGGCCGGTGACGAGGTCCCCCCCTCCCAGCCAGAGTCTTCTTGCTCCCATAGAGTCTCTGAGGGAGGACGTGGTTGACTAGACACCACTCACTATTCCTCCCTTCTAAGGAACGTGATAAATACCCCACCAATATATTGCCTCATCGTGTACTTAACAAGGTTCTACTGCCACTGAGTGCAGTTTGCTTTGTCTTCCCCTCCATCCTCGCTCTTCTCCTCTTCGCCTTCCTCCCCCGATCGACGGACGACACGAGACACTCGGACACTATAGTGGTCACGGAGGTCAGAAAGAAAGAAGACTGGCTGTCTCACTTCGCTGCAACGTCAGCCATGCGCCGTAATGGTGACAATGGAGCCAGGGGTTGGACTACTAGCTGGAAATGGCTCGATGAGTGTCATTTTAAATATAGGTTTTAATTGTGTCTTGGCCAGGTTTTAACCTAGTACTGTAATCGGGGGAATACATTTTTTGGTCTTTGTTGCTGCCTGTTATTTTCATAAGTTAATTTGCCTACATTAAACAGGGCCTCCAAATAAAATGGAAAACTAACTTGTAGGAGGTAACAACTGGCAGCCCATAGCCTTCAAGTATTGTCCATTGTGCAGGGGTGTAGTAAGTGTTAGTGTGAAGTCAAGATTTCTCTTAACTGACGTGTGCTGTGAAAATTCTCTTAATTAAGTGTGCGTGAAAGTTCCTTCCAGTAAGTATGCTGTGAAAATTCTCTTCAAGTGTGCTGTGGAAATTCTCTTCATAGAGTACACAGGAGAAAACTCCTAATTGAGTGTTTTGCAAAAGTTCTCTTCCCTAGTACACAATAGAAAGTTACTTAGCAAGCTATATAGTGGATTGCTGTGGCCCGGCTTGCAGGCCCTACTTGCATCAGTGTTTTTTTTATTCCTTTCTGTTATTTTGGAGCCGAGGTGTATTTTGTTTTTGGTGTGTAATAAACTTGTTGACTGAACTTGTGCCTGCTGTGTGTTGTGTGGGGCTTTAAGGTATAGGGATGCACAGAGAGGAGTGTGCACTCCACCAGTGGTTCCCAATCTTTTACTTAAGGGACCCCTATTTTACCTTTGTATACAAACTGCCGACCCCCACCGCCCCACCCCCATACAATTACAAAAAAGGGGAAAAAGTAGCCTACTTCTTTTGAAATATCTTTACATATATTTTATTATATTCATTGCATAAAAAACAATAACAGCACAGTACAATAATCTGTACAATGAACCTAAATAGGGAACTTAAATACCTGGTGTCGCTTCAGTTTGCAGGGTTTCATACTTTCATTTGCCAATTTCTCACTGCAAATGACACATTCAGTTCTAATTTTGTCCAAACTCAATATTAGGGATGGGTGATAGGACGAATACATTGGGACTACATCGGGGATCACCAAAATATGTGATGATGATTGGTTGACAGAAGAATGTGCACTATCGCCCAACCCTGCGCAATATAATTGTCTTGGTAATTGCTCTTTGTCTTTTTGAGAAATTCAGCATTCTCTTCTCCCTGATGCTTAGTCATTTTTCATATATACAAATTCTTACACCCTTAAATCAAGAGCCCCTGTGGAGCTTTGGCGACCCCTAGTGGGGGTCGTGACCCCCGGCTGGGAACCACTGCGCTACACCATCATTAGTGTTGATTGCACTTTAATTACAGTTTCTTTTATTATGTCTCCAAAGGAAAACATTGTCAACAACATCATGTTTTTTTTCTAATAAGATAAAGTTTTCAGTCTGTTCATCTCACTTATAATAATAACAATAATTTTTATTGCAGCAAAATGGGATTGCCAAGCAGAAAAAAACAAAGATTGATTGTCTGTGTATCGATACAGTATTACCACGCAGGATATTGCGATACTATGCTGTATTGATTTTTTCCCCCACCCCTGGTATGCATCTTGATATCCCAATCAGGAATATTCTTATACTGCACTGTGGTGCCAAAAGTCACCAGTTTCAATTGTGTAAGCCATTTGAAGGCCAATTAAAAATTATTGGTCAATCATTCTGTTATTTCCTGCAAAATACCCTATTTTCATGTCACTTTCATCATCTGATACTGTAATTTTTATAGACTCCTAGGAATTAAAATCATAAAGATTTAGGCTAAATCAGTAAACTGAATGTAGGTGGGTTTACCCTCCACTACATCCCTCTCTAGGCCTACTCTTCACAGTAGCCTACTTTTAGGACAACTGTCTTGTCTGACATTTATTTTAGACCCCAATATCTCAAGGTTCATTGCTGGTTCATAGCTATTAACTTTTCTTGGTTTGTACAAGGCACATAATGCCTGCTTACAACGTGTTATCTAATTTTCAGACATTGTATTCCAATAAATCCGTCTACATTATTTTATAGATCAGATCTTCATGATTTAGGCTACTACTTTTTGAAGCTTCTCCTTTTCACTGACTTGAGTGATTGTTTACCCAGCAATATTTTAGCACTCCAACTCACATTTAATGTGCGAAGGAACGCACATTACGAGTGCACATTAACTATCAAACAGAAATGTTATAAAATACGAGAGAAATGACAAGGGAACACAGTGGGAGAAAGGCTTAAAATTAATGTTGAAAGCAGGTAGGCTAAGTTATGTTCGTTAACGTAGTGGGTCCTCCTCTTGGCTTCACTGACTCCAAATCCACGATTTGAAGGAGCTTCTGATGACTCCTTCTCACATCAGGACATTCTTGAATGGCTGTTTTTTTTTTTTTTGCATCAGAGGTTCATATCAGCTACTTGCTGCATTCACATTAGACCAACGAGTAATGCAATGCAATATCATAGCTAATTTTTTAGTGGGCATACAGAAGATTCTAGTGGGCATGAGGCGTATACCTGCATATCACATAGACTACACCACTGAGCTTATCCCAGCCATTGTTAACAGTGTATAGTGTGTATATATACCAGTTCAAATACAAATACAGTTGCAAATACTATGCAAAACTCCCTGTTCAAATGGCAGTCTTTGGTATTGTGTGATGACGATGACATGCTCAAGTACACATTACGAGTTGGTTAACTTGCTGCTGCTCTCCACATGTCAAGGAACTGGATTATTGCTGATAGGGAGCACCACCTCTGTCATTATCAGTGAAGTTTTTGTCATATCTCTGATAATCAATTCAACATTACTCGTTTGTGTGTTCACTAAAGATTGATTATTAAAAAGTATAAAGTTATTTTGCCTTTGTGTCTTCATCTTCAACGTGAAATCAGAGCTTGGCAGCCCAAGTTTGATATATATGTGTAAAGAGATGAAAACTTAGTATAAGGTGTTGGATAATAAATGCATTGTATGTATAATTAGCTATGAGCAAGTGAGAGTATAGGCTCATTTGGTGTTTTGGGGCTGTAGTTATTACAGATCATTTACCAGTATTAAACCTGTGTAACAACGAATATTCTTTCAGATCCTTTATCAATAAAACCCTTTTGATCTCATACACAACAAGGTTATTACTAACTAAGCATTAATTACAATGCATTGAGGTACCTGTAATCTGAGAAAAGCTCTCACTGAGAATTGTGTTTTGGGCAGCATATGGAGTTTGTACACAGGAAGTTGAATGTTTAATGGGGAGCTCTTAGCTTCCCTTTTCTGTAATGTTACAGTGAACTATCACAGACAGGAATTCATTAGTTCAGTGTTTAAACAAATACTTTGCCATTACTGGATAAAACTGGTGAGTGATCACAAACAACACACAGATAATAATTTGGACAGAGTTGGTGCCATTTTTTGCTGCCAGGGATTTTTATTTATTTATTGTATCCGTAAGAGGTTCTGTGTGGTTTGTTGTGCCATCAGACTCTTGGTGTTAATACAATAGTCTGAGTACTGATTAAGGTACTGTACCTGTTGTAGTAACCCATTGTGTAACAATATGCCAATGCATAAAGAGGATACAGTAAGTGTTTGTAATGACTAATGAGGACCTAATAAGCTATAAATAAACACTCAACAATAAATCATTTCTGGTGGATATCATATGTGTACTGGTATCATAAAATAAAGTGTTATCTGTTCAAAGATAACTGTTCTGTTCTTTGGTCAGAATGTACAAGGACAGAAAGAGAACATGAACCTAATTTGCAATCCATTTTTGCAACCCTGGCTCTGAGCACTGATGAAAACCATGTTTTATTGAAGGAGACTATCTGTGAATTATTGAGTAAGTGAAACTCAGATCAATAGTTTCCATGATTACCGAGGCCTTGGGTATGAAAACCAGCATCAAGTTCGTAACAACTCATTTCTGTAGAAGATAAAAATGATCATGATAAATGCAGGCATCATTACTGGGAACTAGTTTGTTTAATTTGTGAATAAAATGCCTGCAAGACTGTCTTGGCTTTCAGGGTGGGAAAATATTGATATCATGACAGTGCAGACACAGTGTGAGCTTACTGAGCGGGTACTCCCAGAGGTCTAGTGAATATGTTATCTGCACATGGATTCTACTGTATGGGACTTGCAGAAAACAAGCACACGTCCTTGTATTCCTGAGGTGAATAGTACAGTGATGTACAATGTTGTAAAGTCCTGTGGCCCAAACGTAAAAGTCCTGCAGCAAGCATAGCAGCCTGTTCTGTCTCAAACATTGCATTATAGAACTGAATAGATATATGGGGGGGCTGGCATCAACATTCATTAGTTGGGCATGTCCGAAGTTGTTTAGCAAGTTGGAGGGCTCTAGCTTAAAAGTTGATGATAGCCATGCCCCTTTATAAGTCTATGAGAAAAAAGGATGAAAAAATTAGTTAAAGAAAGGATAGAAGTGAGCTATCCATACAAAAAGCACATGCACAGGCATACCCTGAAGATGCCCAGGAATGTTTAAGCTGGTACCTTCAAAGCTGTAAGAGGAGTAGCGTTGACAAAAAAGGCAATTACA
Source organism: Parasudis fraserbrunneri (assembly GCA_900302295.1). Classification (NCBI taxonomy): domain Eukaryota; kingdom Metazoa; phylum Chordata; class Actinopteri; order Aulopiformes; family Chlorophthalmidae; genus Parasudis; species Parasudis fraserbrunneri. Next base: position 9,866 of record OMKL01143409.1, on the reverse strand, counting down.
ATAACAGTTACAGTATCTAACTATCTAACTATCTACATATCTAATCTAATCTAACTATAAAGGAAGGAATCTCTGTCTGTCTGTGTGTCTGTATGTCTGTCCTTTGCATATTTTTTGCAGACAGACTGAATAGGAGCAGCCTTCCTTGTTCTCATCACCCAAAGTGAAATCCGCCAATCAGAAAATTATGCAGATAGGAGGTTTTGTTCTCCGGCCATCGTTATCCGATCGACTTCACTCTTGGAGGGTCCAAGTAAGTGCAGTGTCGAATGTGAAGTTCTCGAGAACGCTGCAAGCAGCAATACTGCGGTTCTCGACAATGCTGTAAGCTGCACTTCCGGGGGCCAGAAAAGGATATTTAGCAATCAGCCCATCCTGTACGGGCACGCGTTCTGAACAGGCAGGCGTTGTGCCAAACTTGAAAGCTCTCGGTGCAGTTAGCATAGTGGTGAATGGGCAGATCACTCCTTCATCTCTCCTCTCTCAGCTAAACAGGTTATTAATCTGAGTGATGGAGGCACCAGTATTTAATTGTGTTGTTATTTAGCTAATGTTTCATGTGTTCTTCAGGTCCATTTCATTTGATGTGTATTTTAATTCAATAGCTTATTTGCATGCAAGTTAAGTTAATGTTGTGTTATGCTAGATTTCTAATGGACTGGAGCCTCTGATGCATATGCGATTGAGGAATGTTAGTAAATTGTGTTGATAATGTAACCCTACTAAATTAACTCTTGAAACCGTTATGTTAGTTTTTGATATGGTGACCAGCTGTTTGGTGGTTTAACCTCAGCAGGGCACCAGACAGAAATTGGATTAATGTTACAGCCCAAGTGTTGATTTTATTATGGCAGAGATTGCTTCATTAGTAATTACAAAGCATTGTTTTCTGATGATCAAGGTCGTTGATAAAATTTTTTGTAAACATTCCTGGTAGCCATGAAATATATGTCTTTGTTGTTTTATAGCTAAGGGTTAGTTCATAGCCTACTAATATGCAATTAATAATCAGGGGAGGTTTGTAAACGTTTCAATTGAATATGTGATATTCCCGTAACATTAGCTATTATTAGCCCTGTCAATCATCGCTAAGCAGCCTCCTAAAACTGCTGCAGTGTCGACAGAAAGTCCGGATCGAAATAAGGGAGAAGGAATAAAGAATAACTGCAGATTTTTTTCACAATATTTATTTATCCTAAACGCAATATTTTCAAGGGACAATACACAGGCAAATTTTTTTCAAACTTTTTTTCTTTTTGCAATGGTGAGCATTTTAATTTGACTCGCCATGAGCCCTGCAAAGTAGGCCTATAACCATCTATGGATACTATTTGGAGAACAGCAAATAAATAAATGCTAATGCAATCCATCAATCATTACTCTTAGAAATGTGTTCTTTCATTTGGTAGAGGCATTTCTTCATCAAAGATCAAATAAGGCAGATATGTTGGGTTTAATGTAGCTCTCCATGCATCTCTCAGGCTTCAATAGAATTGGCACCAAAGGCTGGCACCTAGCAGAGCATTAGAATTCTGGTATTATGACATAATTACCCTTCCTTCATTTATAGTTTCCTTGGGGCCAAGCAATCGACCAGTTCCGAATGGGCACACACTCCGAACGGTCATGTTTTGAATGGGCACTGCACTAGTCAGTAATAATAACACATTCATTTATGTAGAACTTTTCTAAAATATAAACATAGTATAACAGTGGGACACTAGGACCATGGGGATCTAGGGTGCTAATTGACAGTAGGGAGGGACCTGAGTATAAGATGGGTCATTAGACACAGGTGTGTAGAGCTGTGATCACTGACCAAGTGTTTGCTGTGCTTTCTGCCTGGGTAGATCTGGTAAGCCAAACCACTCTAAAACCTTTATAGATTATGTTTGTTCGTGGTAATGTAGAGGTGCATATGCACTTTGAGGTACAGTAATTGGGTCTGCCTGTATAAAATAGTTTTCTATTGTAGGCTTGTAGGACTCCTCTGTGCACCAGTGTGAGGACAGGTATTGAGTCCTGGGACAAAGGTATGATGAGAATGTGTATATATAACCATATTAACATTATCTACTTATGTCATGTCCCAATAATAGTATTAACAGTTGCTCTTTGCTCCACAGGCAGAGCACTGATTACTGTTCACCCCTGTCTACTATTAGTGATAAGAGTAGGAAGATAAACATCTCTCTCTTCTCTCTCTAGTGCTGCGGCTGTCGTTAATGAAGTTTACCTGTGCAGCTGTTTGCGGTCAGGGTTACCCCCTCCCCTAACCAACAGGGGGCTGCGTAGTCAGTTACACTCTTCTGACCTAACCCCCTGCTGGTCACAATGGTGTACAATTCAAACAGATCATAAAATCAAAAACTGATCATAGATCAAAATCTAAAGTCTAAAAACAAGTGCATTTAAAATATTGCATTTTTATTTATAGAAATAAATCTTGAGCTGTGATTTAAAAGATACGACTGTTTCAACCCCACTGTTTCTTTCATCAGACAAGCCATTCCACAGTCTAGGGACCCTAATGGCAAAAACCAGATCATTGTTTTGTTGGACCATGGACCAATCAGAAGGCACCTTTCCAAGGATCTAAAGCTGCACTGGTTCATAAGGGGTCAAAAGATCTGTAATGTAGCCTGGGGCCAGGCCAAATAGTGCTGTAAGATTTATGATTCAATTGATTAAGAGAAAATCCACACTAAAACAGAATTTACAACATTGCTAGTTAAAGGGGAATGCCACCCATTTTAAGAATTCACATAGTTCTTTCTGTGCTCTGGGACAGTTCAGTCATTATTTGTGAACATGCACCACTCTCTCCTAACGCTAGAAATCAGAGAGAGAACCCTCCAATTGGTGATGGAACAAGGATGTGAATTCTTAAAATGAGTGGCATTACCCTTTAATGCACCTTGCACACGGTGAATATTAGTTTACACTTTAGATTAGGGGCTGCAAAAAGCTTTGCAAATGACTAGTAAATGATTCATTAATACATTTACAGATCATTTATAACAGGTGAGAAAAATACAGTATTTTTTAAGACGTCTAGTCATTTCTCATTTGATGACCATGTTAATGTTAAGCGTTGAATGTTTATGAAATAATGTGTACATTCTTAAAAGCATTTACAAATGTTACTACACAATAACTAACATTATTTAGGTCCCATATTATGAAAAACTCAGTGCACATACATTTGGGTCTCTGATGGGCCTACCAACACACAAACTGTGAAATAAGACAACCCAGTCAGATGTTTCTGGGCTGCCTTGGTCAGAAAACATGTGATTCAACAAGCCATTCAGATGTGCCTCCCCCTACTATGTAAAGTGGGGACTCCTCCTGCTTGACTCGTGTGCGTGTAAAAAATGCGTGTGTACAAAATTGTGGCTTGCTCGTAAACTTTCTCTTTTTCCATCTAAACGGTTCACTAAATGTGTTTCTGACAACATTTTAGGCGATCAATGGGATAAGCAATTGCTGGATCTTAACTCATATTTGATGTTCAACACCTAGTTTGACAGTTTGATCTGAATTTTGTGAGCCCATGGAGGTATTATAGAACAGGTCATGCGTGTGTCGTGCACACAGAAACAGCCTGTCAAGGACAGGACTGAAAAAAGAGGGGTATAGAGGCATGCTAGAATGGATAATCTGATTTTAATCTGGTATTTTCAGCAAAAAACTTCTAAGAAATATTTTGGGGACCTCAAAAACCTATTAACTTGTTGAAAAGGAGTATAATATGGGACCTTTTAATTTGAATGCATTATTAATTTTAATCATTTATAAATCACTTATTATACAACATAGTAACAATATAACAACAAACTATTTGTTAATCATTTTTAAATGTATATACATGATTTGTAGTTCATCATTAACTAATATCATAAATGACTTATAACTGACCATTATTATTAAGTGTTATACACTGGTATTTTTTTAACCTTGATTTTTAACCCTGTTTTTATCATAGGGTGTCTAACCGACTGAAAAGAACAAAATCCTTTGAAAGGAAAATAACAAAATCCTTTTGAATTGAGCAAGCTAGCTTCAGCCGGCTGCCGTGAACCAGGCTGCAATATAATGTATTGGGGCAAGTGCGCCTGAACATCCACCAAAAGAGCTTGTTTTTGGCACTGACAGGCTCAGACTGCTATGTGAGGAGTCTAAAGAATCATATTGATGATGCAGTATCAGTCCACTTATAACCCCAACCAGAAGTCTCGCTCTGTCATCCCACGAGGGGCAGCACAGTTGTTGCAGGAGGAAAACAACGGGAGTTGGAGAGAACTGTCGAGCCCAACGTTATCATGGGTCTGCTGTGACCATTCCGACAGGGATGATTGTCAGCTAAAGAAGAGAGGACACCCTGCAGCTATCCTTACCAAAACCCTTTTTTCCCCTAGAGAAATCTGCCGTTCGAAAAAATGGAGAGACCTCCTCCGCGAGTGGGGCTAAGGTTATTAGCTAATGTTATGTTATCCTGCCTTGCGTTGGTGTTGACTGTCTAATGCTAGATCAACAGCATAACATCAGCTAATAACCTTACCTCTCCCTGCGTCGTCTTCGAACAGCAGATTTCTTGAGGGAAAATAAGTGTTTAGGTAAAGGATGTCTTCTCTTTGGCTGGCAGTCATCCCTATTGAAATGGTCACTGGTGGTCTGCCAGGCACAGTGTAATGTTATCCATTTGTGGTACAACTAGCCACAACTTCAGCGTGTCCTCAAATCTATGACAGAATACTTTATAATTAGGGTATGTACAATCACAAACCATTTTCTTTATCTTTTAGATAACACTAGGCCATATGTGCCATGCACATATTCTTTATCTGCTGACTAATGCTTCACATGAGCAAAATATTCATACCTTGGACACAATCTTGTTATGTGAGTGATTACATTTCTTCAAAAGCTAGTATGTCATCATTCAGTCATTATCCACATTTGCCGTGTAACCTAGGATGGCATATTTGATATCAGCACAAACTTTGAAATCTCTGCTGATTTAAAACTGTAAATGTAGACCAGGATATATGACAGTAATTGCATTATTGGACCCATGGAGTTTAAAGGGTTAATGAAGAGATGTGTGGTGGTTTAGTTTAAACTAACTGGTGGTGGTGGTTAGGGTTGGGTGGGGGATGGTATTGGGTTTCTTGTTGAGGTATGAAATGACAGGGACTAATTATTATCCTCGCCAGGCACTGCTCCTGTCTTTCAAACATGTGGTTGCTGGACTGTTCTTTGTGTCTTGAGGCTGTAAATCCATGCAGTAAAAAAGTGGGACTTCTGTGACATCTGTATTATTCCTGATAGAATTCTAACCCTTGTTTGGGCAGTTAAAACCATGCAGTGATAGCCCTTTTTTGACACCCCACCCCCATTTTAAATTCAGACATACATTCATTCCCTAACTCTAATCTTATCCTAACTCTAATCTTATCCTAACCTTAAAGGACCATACCAGTATATGGTGATAAACCTAGCTTAAATGTGTCTCTTGGTCGCGCTAACAAAGTCGTAGCCTCTTACCAAAGAAATCAATGCGCGCATTGGACCAGAGAGGCCCTATGGAAAGCAGTGAGTTTCTAAATAACAAGGAAATGCACATAAACAGAGAAACATGTTTGTTTTCTAAAGAGCTACGTCTTTGTTAGCATGACCAGAAGATATCTTATGATGGTTTATCACTTTCATGTAAAAAAGGGAAAAAGGTAAACGAAGCAAAAATCAAATCAAAGCAAAAAAAAGAGTTATGTTCAGTGATGCCCAGGCAAATGGTCAGGGGTGATGTAACATAGGCCTATGTGTGGTGATTAGTAAATGGGCTAAAACTCATATTCAGACCATATGGTTCTTTAACCATAATGATTACCAGAAACCTAACCTTAAAGGATAACTGTGGTAGTTTTTAACCTGTACCCTATTTTTCTATAATTTGGAGACTTAACAGAACAACCTCCCGATAGGGACCAAAATCTTTTGAATTGATCCAGTATTGACTGTGCTAGTGTCAGCCGACTGCCACAAACTGGGCTACAATATAATGTTTGGGGGCACATGCGCCTGTCAAAGAATGTCAATCAAAAAAGCTATCCACTTCTCACTCTGTCCAGAAGTCTCGCTCTGTAATCCCGTGAGGGGCGGGAAAGCTGTTGCAGGAAGACAACAGTGGAGTTGGAGCATGCTCTGTGTTGAGAAAGTTAATGGTGTTAGAATAAGTTTGTGGTGTTAGAATAGCCCAGAGTTTAAAAGATAAAGTAAATGGTCAGTTTGTGAATTCCCTAATAGTACCAACAAAATGTGGTTCCACACTTAGCTTTCATATACTAGAGACATGCTGAAGTTGTGGCTAGTTGTATTACACATGGATAACATATAATGCGCTTGGCAGACCACCATTGGGTCTGCAGTGACCTTTTCCACAGGAATGACTTCCAGCCAAAGAAGAGAAGACACCCTTTACATGAACACTTTTTCTCAAGAAATCTGATGTTTGAAGAGAGGAGAGACAGACCTGCTGCAGGCAGAGTGGAGGTAAGATTATTAGCCATTAGCTGCACTGCCCCTCGCGGGATTACATAGTGAGAGGTGGATTGATATCATCGATAAGATTCTCCTCTCATAATAGTCTGAGCCTGTCAGTGCTAAAAAGCAGCTCTTTTGGTAGACATTCTTTGACAGGCGCGTTTGCCCCAAAACATTATATTGCAGGCCGGTTCGTAGCAATCGGCTGGAGTTAGCTCGCTCAACACTGGATCAATTCAATCAATCTGTTAGACTCCAAATGATAATAATAAATAATTAGATAATAAAAAATACAGGAGAGTTATCCTTTAACCTTAACCTAACCTAACCCAACTCCATAACCCCTAACCCTCTCCATGTTGGTTCTGGCCAATGTCCCCCGCAACAAGAAAAATACATGTGTATACTGTACACACAGGGTAGGAGATTGAAGATTCTGACTGTGCCGTAGCTCTAACATGTTAATGTTTTTGACTGTGCGAGTGGGCAGCAGAGCGTGTTGATAGACAGCAAGGGTTCTCGGTATAGGCTAATAAATGGACTGCATTTATAGATCGCTTTTATCAAAAGGGCTTCACAACTTATGCCTCACATTCACACATTCACACATCGATGGCGGAGGCAAGGTACCAACCTGCTCAACGTACGACCTTACATAAAGGCAAGACACACACACACAGACACACAACAAAACAAAACAAACATGATTGTATGGCACATGTGACAGCGTTATGACACTGATGTTACCCCCTGTCACTATGACACTGCATTCACCTGACTGCCTCAAGGATTTCAACCAAGGAGTCAGGAAGTTGGATAAATTCATTACGCGGTCTGGTTGTAATCCGCACACACAGGCTAGTTGGTTGGTGTTCAGAATAGAGGACACAGTTATTGAACAGTTATTCATTGGACGTTCTATCCATTGCAGACCAAAGAAAAAGCCACAACTAGAAAAGGTAATTTGCATGTTAATGATTTACATGAACGTTAAAGGGATAGATCGTTTTTGGACATTAAGTGGTATGGAATACTTGCTAGGAGTGTAGTTGATGCAATGCCATTAGCTTATCCACCAAGTCCTGTGGTCAGAGTTCCGAGCAAACCGGGAGGCATCAGACAGGCAAAAAATGGGGTCACAAGACAAAAAGGTTTTAATCCACACCTGCAGGTAATAGGGGTACCCATTTCCAACAGAAAACCACAGTCCTCTACCATTTTCTATGCCTCAGAGTGACGTGATGTGTTGGAACTAGTCCCAGTGTGATGTGCTGGGCCATGTTCCAACAGCATAAGAAATGGTCAAGGCCCATGGTTTTCTGTTGGAAAAAGTTAACCCTTTTGCCTGCATGTTGTGATATGGATTAAAACTTTTTTGGTCTCATGACCCCATTTTTTGCCTGTTTGACGCTTCCTGGCTCGCTCGGAACCGGGCGGCAGGCCAGAACTCCAACCAGGGGACTTTGGACATAATGTCCAAAAATCCGAACTGTCTCTTTAAAGGAACATGCCAACATTATGAGAAATATGCTTCCTCAGAGTCAGATAAGAACATAGATACCAATTTCCTCTCTGTGCGTTCAGTATAAAGAGATCTGGCTGCACAATATCCTAGCGTAGCACAATGGCTGGAAGCAGGGGAGGTACGGCTAGCCTCGCGTTGGCCAACTAACACCTGTCCCGAGTTTTAAGCTAGGCTAGTAATCCCCCCCCCCCCCCCCTCCAGCCACTGTGTTAAGCTAGGATAGCGTGCAGCCAGATCTTTCTCTTCTGAACGCACAGAGAGGAAATTGGTAAGAGTACTTGTCTAAGCCCAAAAAGTGGAAAGGCAGTGGTGCGACTCTAAAATAAATCTAAAATAACAAAAATAAGTCTTAAATAGATGATGGAAATGAAACCTATGGTACTGGTCAAGATGGTGCTACAGTATGTTGATTTTCTTATTTAAAAAAAAAATCGTTTTCCAATGAACTGAAAAACATTCCTTAGGGTGTGAATTCAAAGAGAAACTGTGACAAGTGTGTCAAGGAGCTGTTTTTCAAACATTGTATCATTACCCACCTCTCCATGGGCTATTATTATTCTCTGGGAGCAGTAATTTGTTACGTTACTCATTAGATTACTTCCATTACACCCCCTAGAATTGCTTCCTTTCTTACCGTCAAAATTCGGTACAACATAGGCTATTTCGCCTCTGTGCCTCTGTGTGTCATGTCAGGGTATGCCGCAATGACAGAGCTGCGCTGAGCAAGATCACTGTTTTCAACTGAGTTTATTTTTTGGGTAACAAGGCTACTTCAGGCTTGATCAAAAGCTTAAAGGCTAAAATTGATGGACAGTCTTTTTAGACAACTCGTTGTTATGCTGTTGTAGGGTAGCGGGGGTGTCAAGAGATTTGAGGTCATGTTTTTTGAAGTGGAAAGTAGAAGTTGGGGCTCCTCTCGCACTCCAAAAGGATGAAACAGCTCTGCTCATGTACTCTGAAATTTTTGTTCTACTCAGTAGAGTTTTGACTTTTGACATTGGGTTGGATATTGAAATGTGCACCTAAGCCATGAGCACAGTTTGGATAGATTTCAGATCAACAATGATGTTCTTGTCATCTTTGGTCTTGACAAAATCAGAGTAACGGAGTAATTAGTTGTTTTTTGATGGGGTAACTGTAACACCATTACTGAAATTGAGGTAGAAATTCATTACACTACTTGTTACTGGGAAAAGTAATGTTATTACTGCCCAACACTGCACCAGAGTAGAATATCTCAAAACATAATTATTCTTCATGTGATGGCAACTAGTATTCATAAATGTGCCATGTAGTTGTTATGAAGTTCATATTCAGATGTCATAAGTCAAGTAAACTTTCCCAATATTGCCTGGATGTGAATGTCATGTACCTCTTTTTGTTTCCCCCACACCTCTAACAACTCCAGATCATGTAGAAGCTCTGGATGGAGTATAAATAGCAATTATATAATAGAACTGATAGCAGTACATGAGATGCTAAGTATGGTTTGACCTTCTATGACATTAGCATGGAATTACAGCATTCAAAACTAGCAATTAATGTTGAGTTGTACAACCTTTCCCTGCCAACACTGAGGACGCTGCATCCACGAACAGAAGCCGGTGACCCTGCCTCTCTGGTCCATCTATCACCCTTTCTCGCTGACTTTTCTCTCACACGTCTGTTGGAGATTGCCTCCGTACCGTGGTGCCCAGAATCCTGTTCATTAACTTTCATTTTCCCTTCCTTTGCCGCTGTGACGGCCGACTCCTCTCCCTTCACTGACTTGTCTGATAGGATTTGGTCCTCTCTC
>OMKL01143403.1:0-7500 GCA_900302295.1 Parasudis fraserbrunneri | reverse complement strand
CTGGTCGCCAGCCGGCGCTGGTTGCCATGACTAAGTTTTAAAAAAAATAATAATAATAAAAAAAAAAGTGTCAAAGTTCAGGGGCTGACGGGTCATAAAGGAGCAGTTCACCCAATGAAATCGTCAAACCTTTGTGATTTTTAGGGTCCTGGGACACCCATTTAAAGCCCAAAGCACTCTCACTCTCAATAGAGAGTTTATGTTTTCTATCTGACAGTAAGGACACCTTTCGTCTTAAGTGTAAAAGGTGCTAACTATTGCAGAGAAGTGCAATGCAGAAATATCAAAATGTTGTTGGGTGATCTGACCCTTTAAGACTGAGGTGTAGGGAGGGGCTAGATGAGGAGGATGGGCTAGTTGGGGGGAGGAGCTTTGGCTTAGGGAAGGAGTTACTGCAAATTCTCTTTATCTCTTGATCAAGGCCTATTATCTGTGAAGGTTAGAGTATAAGCCACAATCCTTTTTATTGGTATCACTGAAAAAAATAAAAAAAAATAAAAATTTAAAAAAACAATACAAATCTAAAATAAATTCAATAAATGAATGAATATGATTATGACTTCATAAAAAAAAAAAAATGGTATCAATGTATGGATGTCCCTTGTAGAGGTATTGTCATAATATTATGTACAAATACCTCCGAATTGTTCAAAGCAAGTAGCTGGGAATGGGTGTTTTAAATCAAGGATTGTGACTTTAGCTCTTCCTGTTGTGTGTGTGTGTGTGTGTGTGTATGTATGTGTGTGTGCGCGTGTGTGTGCGTGTGCGTGCGTGCGAGCGTGCATGTCATGTTAGTGATAGACTGTATCTGAATCTGAATACTTAAATATGAACTGGTAGTGTTGGAGACAAATATTTACAGGTAATCCAAAGTTGCATGCTAATATTCAGATTTTCCTAGTTTTTTTGTAACTTTTAGTTGTTAATCCGCTCATACAGGCCAATATTAATGTGGAGTAATAATGAAACCTTGCTGTCTGCTCTGTCTGCGATGACTCACGGTGCAGTCTGAAGCATCTCGTTTTGATTGACAGCTCTTATTATTCTCGGGGTGCTGCGCTGGGCCTTGTTTCCATGGCGACTGGGATATAAAGTTCTCTAAGGTTTATATCACCACAGATTAGCATGTTACTAATAAAAAAAAAAAATCTGAAAATAGATTGTATTAAGCAATGTGAGTTGCCCAATCAAGTCGGTGTTTGGATTTCTTCACTGCGTTTTTTAAATGTTCCTTGCCAGCACCTCTAAACTCTCACTGTCACCGCCCTTGGTGACGTAGCTACCGCCACCGCCGCCTCCAACACCGTGAACCTCCCCCAGAGCACACCGTTCAGCTCTTACAACTTCAGACTCACTCGTCTGGTTCATGAGAGCTACGCACTATGACCTGAGCTCGGACCTGTGTTCAGTAACTACCTTGTTCTCCAGACGACACGCGCCTCCTGTTCCTAAAACAGACACCAAAAAACAGTACAGTTCAGCGCGCTTTGGGATGGAAATGTAGACTACATTGCCGAAATGTAGAAAACATAGCTTGAAAGTTGTAACAGATTGTTTTTAGTTTGAAAGTTATAATACGTAGATTTAAAGTTCTAAAACGTAGTTTTAAAGTTATAATACGGCGTTTTTAGTTTTAAAGTTATAATACGTAGTTTCCCGATGTACACCCTCTATTTGTTCATTCTTAACAAATGTAATAGTCTTCTATTGATGACTCCCAAGTAGAGTCTGCTATCGATGTTCCGTAATCTACAGCCTGCGGCCCCTTGCTCAAGGCGTGCTCATACGTCCTATTGAGGGAAAAACACATCATATGCAGTTTTCTGGGCCTCTAATTTATCTACTGCACTCACTAGCACCAGTTTTAAACTAGCGGTCAAAAGTTGTGTCGTTTAACTTTAAACAGTTACAGATACAGACTTCCTGTATGTGAGTGTGTGTGTGCATGTGTGTGTGTGTGTGCGTGCGTGTGTGTGTGTGTGCTGCATGTTTGTCACTGAGTTTGTCTCACTGTTCTGTTCTGTCTTTCAGCAGACTATCCTGAAGCCTGCCTGTCTCTGTCTCTCTCTGCCTGTCTCTCTCTCTCTCTCTGTCTGTCTGTCTCTCTCTCTCTGCCTGTCTCTCTCTGTCTCTGTCTGTTCCTCTTCCTGTATGTCTCCCTCTGTCTGTTGTTTCTCTCTCTTTGCTTGTATGTCTTTATGCCTGTCTGTCTCTCTGTCAGTTTCTCTCTCTTCCTGTCTGTCTGTCTGTCTGTCTGTCTGTCTGTCTGTCTGTCTGAATTGCCTTATTAACACAAAAGCACCTAATATGTTTTTTCACGCTAATCACAGCTGTGTGCTATTTCTCTTAACCATGTTTATCTCCTTCACAGTTTAACCTAACCACTATGATAATGCTGTATGACTCTGCTATGGCTGTGCTATAACATGGTAGAACCAGAGACTCATAGAGAGAGAGTTCTGTCAATTTCTTCCACACGTGGAACTATTCTAATTTGGACCTCTTTGAGACTTGACCAAATTCTCCATCGGTTTGGGCCACTCAAACAAAAAATGGTGTCGTCAGTGTGGGTAAAACAGTCCACCAGATAGTGTTAGTCTCTCTTCTCTGCTCCTAGCATGTACTTACTGCTGTCACTTTATGGTTTTGGTGAAGTTATGTTGATGTTTTATACTATGCTACAATATGATGCTACAATATGATTGATTTCACAATGTTGTTTATTTTAATGAGATGGGTTCAACTCCCTTTCCAGCAAATTTATACAGGAAGTGGGTTTTCGTTAAAAAATCAAATATGGGAGGTAGAAGGGGGGGATCCTTTTCATATTAAAATCAGTAGTTTTGCTTGTCAAGCAATAATAGAGAAATAAGGCTCTATCATCAGCCAATCAATTAGCCTACACTCACAACTGACTGAATTGAAAGTGAGTTGAGCCCAGCCCTGCTTCTGAACACACGATGACATGACATGATAGTTACAGTACATTAGATGTTACATTGAGCTTAACGTCGCCACACAAAAAGCTTCCCTTTGATGAGCTCGTTTGGTTTACATCAGGGACACTCAGAATCACACAGCATGGACTGCAGGTTCTCTCCTGTTTCCTCCTGCCATTATGTTCTGCTCATTATATCAGGCGTTCTTTGTTTCCTTCAGCCAGGGACCCAAACCGACTAAATATATTCTCTCCCGCTGGGACCGAGGCTCGTTAAATCATATAGGCTACGGTACATATTGAAATATACAGGATTTATCCTTGCAGGACTGCTATAGAGCGAGGCCACTCTTTTGAACCGCTATAAGTTTGTCCGTGGTTTTGGTAACGGTGAAACCGTAAATTGGCCCAAGCCAACTTCACAGTATCACTGCCTGGAACATCTCTGACTCTGTCTCTCACAGTCTGAGATGATGTGGCTTATCAGTTACCGCAGGTATCACGGTAGCCTAATGTCAATTCCTCTCAGTAATACCAGTAAATATACCGATGGTTAATAGCTAGTAGGCTAATTGTTGCATTGTTTTTAGCCCACTAGAGGGATACTGCTGATAGTGAAATTAATACCACCTTGCTAATGATTGTATTTGGCCTGTCTTTGGGCTAGCTAATATTAGCCTGTTTGAGGATAAAGCTATTCATAGTACTCTCCATGCCACAGCTCATTGGCCAAGGTTTGCATCCAAGATGTCTGAGATCGAATACTATGAATTGCTAAAATGCTAATGCTTAATAGCCACCATTCAGATTGAATTGGGCTGCATGAGAACCTGTTAGCTAATGCTAAAAGGCTAATCCTAACAGCCACTCCTCAAGATGACTACGGTTGTGAGATGACATTAGAGCTAATGCTAACACGCTAACTGCGTGCAGCCATCCAAATTCCTCACCACTTTGTTTAGCTATCCTTAGGAAGCACCCTGGTCTTGTCCCAGAGCCTAAAGTTAATGCTAACTGCTAAGAGCCACCCAACAGGTTGTGTTTGTCTGTGAGGTGGGCTGTGAGCTAATGCTAAAAAGCTAAATGGTAAGCAGTTGTGTTTGTCAAAATACGTATGGTCCCTGAAGAAATGCAGTGAACCTGGTTTAGAGCTAATGCTAACATGCTAACCACTATGAGCCACCCAGCAGGTTGAGTTTGGCTGTGAGCCGAACCTGTTAGCTAATGCTAACGAGCTAATCCCTAACAGCCACTGTTTTTATATCTATGAGGTTCCCTGAAGAAGTGCTGCACACTTGGCTAGGAGCTAATGTAAACTTTGTTAACTGCAAGGAGCCATCCAGCAGGTTCAGTTTGGCTGTGAGGGTGCTTTAGATCTAACGCTTACAAGCTAACTGCTTTTCAGCTGTCTCACCACTGTTTACTTCCCAGAGTTAAGAGCTAATGCTAACATGCTAACACGCTAGGAGCCATCTACCAGATTGACTCAAGGGGGACCTGTGAGCTAATGCTAACAAGCTAACCGCTAACAGCCACTGTGTTTATATAGAAACGCGGTGAACCTGGCGGTCTTAAAGTTGAACGAGCAGGGACTGCTGGACAAACTGAAAAACAAGTGGTGGTATGACAAGGGAGAATGCGGCAGCGGAGGAGGGGAGAGCAAGGTTAATACACACACACTACACACACTGAGACACACACACAATCCTAGTGAGGTAATACAGGTGACACTGCGTATCAGGGGAAAAACAGAGGAAGCAGCACAATCATGGCCTCTTAACACACGAAAGCACAGCTGGCACCCAGGGTAACAGAATTACACTGGGCTGCTGTACGCCAACTCAAAGCACACTATATAATAATTGATATATTACTATTTATAACATCATTATTAACAATTAGAATGTGTTAATAAACAATTAATGTATCAAGTATTAATTAACTGTTTATTACCAGGACCTCGAGAGTTGTTCACTATCCGGCCAACAGATGGCGCCGTGAATTGTGCTGCTTCCTTTTTAGCGATGCGCTGCGGCCCATCTGGTTGAGGTCAGGGTTCAGGCAGGGGTCAGTGGTGGAAAAAGTGAGGGTCAGGTGACCTCACACCAGACGGCAGCAGCAGCGCTCATCGCCCCCTCCTGGCTGAGCAGAGAGCCATAGATTAAAAGAGTTTGTACGACCTGGCCAAACTCTCTCTATCTATGGTTCCGGCCCCGGGAGGAGTAATCTGACTAGTCAACAGGACTAGAAAGCAGAAAGAGACTTTTCACTGCAGCGTTTCTCACTCTCTCTGTCTCAGGGTTCAAACAGCAGAAGCCCTCAACTTAACCCATGGGTTATTATCCTGTATTATAATATAGGATTTAACACTGTTTAAATGAGAGACGATAACAATCAATTGGTCTTTAATTACATATAGCCCTTTGCCTTTTAACTTAATTTTAACTCGTAAAAGGCTTTTAACCTTTAACCTTTCGGCCTTTAAACCCCCTGAGTATCTACGTTTTTAAAGGAACTTAGACTTAGATCCCTGGGGTTTTCACCCATTCCTGGCATGAGTGTAACTGCTCTTTGACCACATCTATAGAAAAGACTGATTGAATACAAGTTTAAAGTGGCCAAGAGAACCGATCGAGTTAACAGCCACAGACAAAAAGTAACCACAGTCCATCCGGTGGCATGTGCTACTCTTAAGACATCTCTAATACCCCCCCCCCGATGACTTCAACCCCTCTCCGGGCCCAATGTCGGGGCCCCAGACCAGAGTTTGAGAAGCGCTGCTCCACTAATAACATAAGATAACATTGATAATGATGTTATTTATGTTATTCCCATTGAAGAGTACCAGTAAACCTTGCGGTATTGAAACTGAATGAGCAAGGAACCCTAGACAAGATGAAAAACAAGTGGTGGTACGATAAAGGAGAGTGTGGCTTCAAGGACTCCACCAGTAAGGTTAGTTGTGTCTGTGTACGGGGACACGTCCCTGTCTGTATGTCCTAACACACAGTAGACTATCGTCAGCGTAGACTAGAAGAGACACGAGTGGTGGTGAGATTAAGGAGGATTCTGTACGCACGATTTGTCACACACCGAGAATGAGTTTTATCTGTCTGTCATGTGGAGTTAAACCATTGTCTCTTTGTGTGTCTCTGGACCACAGTAGGGTTAGCGTAGAGGATACTAATCCACCAGAAGGTTTAGTGTATGGAGCTGAAAGTGTATCAGAAATCACACACTGTCTTGTCTAAACCTGTCACTCACAAACAGTAAGGTTAGTTCTGTTTTCCTGTGGTGGTGGTGGTGGTGTGATGGTGGTGATAAAGGTGATGATGGCGGTGGTAGTAGTGGCAGTGGTGTGGGTGAATGTTGCTTTAAAGGGGTCATATCTTTTACCTTTTCAACAAGTTAATATTTGTCCCCAAAACATCTCGTAGAAGTTTTTTGCTGAATATACCAATGATGCATTCTAGCCTGCCTCTATACTCCTCTGTTTCAGTCCTGTCCTTGACTGGCTGTTTCTGTGTCTGTAGCACGACACACACACGCACACACTGCAAGGCGCGCCCCCACTTATAGACTACGTCAATAGTCATTCTGAATGGCTTGTTTATATAGGAGGGTTCTTGTCACAGGCGAACTGCAGAAACTGCGCCAAGTACATATGTCACATCTTTTCAGTGTTTGGACAACCCCTCATTGTGTAAAAACAATGCAAAACGTATTTTTAGGATATGACCCCTTTAAGTATTTCATGACTGAGGTTAGTCACACAGAGTAAGGTTTGTCTGTCTATGTATATCTGTCTGTCTGTCTGTCTGTCTGTGGAGCTGAAACCCTATCTATCCATCTTTTATGGAGTTAAAACTGTCTGCGTCACACTGTAATACCACCTCAACACCACACTGTAATACCACCTCAACACCACACTGTAATACCACCTCAACACCACACTGTAATACCACCTCAACACCACACTGTAACACCACCTCAACACCACACTGTAATACCACCTCAACATCACACTGTAATACCACCTCAACACCACACTGTAATACCACCTCAACACCACTACCACCTCAACACCACACTGTAATACCACCTCAACACCACTACCACCTCAACACCACTACCACCTCAACACCACATTGTAATACCACCTCAACACCACACTGTAATACCACCTCAACACCACATTGTAATACCACCTCAACACCACACTGTAATACCACCTCAACATCACACTGTAATACCACCTCAACACCACACTGTAACACCACCTCAACACCACACTGTAATACCACCTCAACATCACACTGTAATACCACCTCAACACCACACTGTAATACCACCTCAACATCACACTGTAATACCACCTCAACACCACACTGTAATACCACCTCAACACCACTACCACCTCAACACCACACTGTAATACCACCTCAACACCACACTGTAATACCACCTCAACACCCCACCACCTCAACACCACTACCACCTCAACACCACATTGTAATACCACCTCAACACCACACTGTAATACCACCTCAACACCACTACCA
>OMKL01143391.1:12274-22317 GCA_900302295.1 Parasudis fraserbrunneri | reverse complement strand
TGTTTTTTGTTTGTTTTTGTTGTCAAGTTGAAACTTGACATATATATATATATGTATATGTAGAATATATATATATATATATGTCAAGTTTCAACTTGACAACAAAAACAATCAAAAACCAGCATTCTAGAACTGACTCTACATCTGATTTCCTGTCAGTTGTTGACATCAGCAAACAGGAACTCAACTGTAGTCCAACACATGCAAACACGAACCAGAACTGTGCAGTGTACTGATATGTCTTATCCTTTCTCAAGACAGACCGGTATGATATACTGTAGTGATATCTTACTCCTCTCAGGACGCACAGCGTATGATATATTATGTATGGGTATATCTGAGGAAATGTCTTGTGACCCAAATGTTTACTTCCATCTTCAGGGAGGATTACTTCTTTGCACCACTAAATTAGAATGCAGTGGTGTGCGTGTTATGGTCTATCTTGATAACATTCAGAAATGAGTCATCAACTGCCAGCAGGTAGGGGTGGGCGGAAAAATTCAAGAATCAAGATTCTATCTTCTAAGATTAAAAGTCGATTCATGAATTCCGAAAAAAAAAAAAAAATCAGTTTTCAGTCTTGTGATATGATTTCAACTTTCTTAGAACTATAAATCATTAGCTTGCTGAATCCTACAGATTGTCAAGATTAGCCAAGCAGAAAGACTCACACAATATACAAGCTTTGCAACACAAAGGTTAATAACAGTCGAGAATCGAATCTATCGAATTGCCCAGATAATCGTGATGAATCAAGATTCAGTTTTGAATCTAATCGTGGCCCTAAGAATCTGGATCGAATCGAATCGTGAGATTCTCAAAGATTCCCACCGCCAGAAATGAGAGGGTGCCTCTCTTTCCCTCTTTTATCTCCGATATCAAACAGCAGTTCATATCACGTCGCAGAGGTTTGAATATTGAATGCCAGTTCAAAAGATCTGAACCAATGAGAAGCTTGCCAATTAAATCCCTTAGATGAAGAACCATATACATTTTCAGAGGAGTAACGTTTTCAGATCTCACCATCCAAACACTGTCGGTTGGAGTGTTGTCTACATGCTCAGTTAAAGGCAGTAGAGGCTGTGCTCTGATAAATAAAATTCACACCCCGAGTGATTTTGATTGCTTGCATTAACCATGGTTGTTCAAAACATTTCAAAACAGATATTATATGTTATTCGTTAGAATTCTTGAAGGCCTTTGCTTACGTGCTGCCGTGTATTTACATGTTAGCTTTCTTAGTGTTCATCTTAGCTGGTATTCGAGTGCTTTTCATCTTGTAGCTTGCACCCTTAGCTTCGATTCTTCAACAGACAAAGACACATGCAGTGTAACACACCATCCCACCCCCACCCCTCCACACACACACACACACACACACACACACACACACACACACACACACACACCTGCTGAACACACATGCTTGCCATTGGCAGCTATCCATCTCCAAAAAGAGCCATTATGATTCTCTATGAAGGACACCACTTCAGTAACCTCAAAGCTTCTTCAAGGATACAGTATGATGTGATCAGATTTGTGTGTGTGTCTGTATGCATGTGTGTGTTCCCCAGTGCGATGCTGCAAGCCTCCCAAGGCTCCTCTCTTCAGTGTCTGTGGATGTTCTGAAGGCTTCATTATTCAAATCCCCCTCCGGTTCTCTGTGATGGTCGGGGCTCCTGAGAGAGTTGAGCTCTGCTGGGTGATGCACCTGAGATCTTTCACTGTTTTTAGGGGGTGAAGTGGTTTTTCAGGGGGAATGTACCGTGCTTTTTCTTTGGTAGAGGGAAATATGAGTGTGTGTGTGTGTGTGTGTGTGTGTGTGTGTGTGTGTGTGTGTGTGTGTGTGAGAGAGAGAGAGAGAGAGGGGCCATCGACAGCTCATTCTTCTGCTACAATCAACAGAGATCAGTCAGAAGATGAATGACCTCTCTGACACCAATAATCTCAGTGGAGGCTGGATAACATCAGACTCAACCTAACAGGCGGTTTGATCACACATACAATACACAGCAGTAGCACACAGCACAGCAGTCTTTCTAAATGTGCTTTGGCTAGCAGCCAAAAACATATGGGGGCAGGGCACTGTTGGTTTGCGCGTTGTTCTCCTCTTGAACACAATGCCATTAGTGACCTGGCCTAAACTCAGCTGTAATCCCCTTTGACATTTGTGACAGTATATCAGTTCCTGATCGAGGGTCAGTGTGGCCAAATGATATCCTCCGCAGACGTTAATAAGCAGTGCCGGCGTTAGCGACATTTCCGTATCCTTGGCAACACTCCGACTTAGACCAGGCTGAATTCTCTCCCTCAAACCCTTTATTAGCCGAAGACTGATGTCCTGATACGGCCCTGGCACTAAGCCTTACATCCAAAAAAAAAAAAAAGAAAAGAAAAAAGAAAGACAGAAAAAACAGATTATGGAAGACCACAGCTATTCATGCAGAGCAGCTGTGCGAGGTGAGATACTGACAAGAGCTTTATCGCCATCATTTCTCATTCTCTGCACCGTGGGTCGCAGGGTTTTGTTTGCCATTGTCCTGAGTGGTGTTCCTGAGGGAATTATAGAACCTGCGGTGTGCGTGTGGTGTTGCCAAATGTCTTCTCCCTGGAGAACGTTCTCAGTAAAACCCACGCAATGAAAAAAATCAATGGGCACAAAACAGTGCTAATTTTATTCATCACAAAACAACGAATTAGTGTTAGGTGGCTCATTAGCATCACATGTAATTAGGGTAATCCATTAAAATCGCACCCCCTGGCAAATTCACTTACAGTCCCACTCACATGGCTGATGCGCCATACCAGATTACGTTGGGAAACACTTGTACAATAACACGTCCAGGGCTCTTAGCAAAGCATGGTATGAACACACTGTTTCATGTAAGTACAGTGTCACTGATAGCTTATCATACCTATGCTTTGCTCTTCGATCCTTTTACCAAAGACACGGAGGCCTACCGACACGTGTGTTTCCACAACAACTATGATCAATATTAATTTCCTGTGACTTTGGCTACCATGGCAGGAGGGAAGGAGGGCCATTTAGTACATGACACCAGATATTCCCCGGGGAGACGGACAAGGGATTCCGAGGCATTTCCTCCCCACATGGCACCCACAGGTTTGGAACAGAGGCTGGCCTCCTGCCCAGACATTGATCGGAATGTCTAGGATTTCACGATAGCTTTCAGGTGCAAAGCCAATTCAAGAGCCTATTTTTAAAACTGATGAACAAAGCAGCCCCTTTTTCCTCTTGCAGTCATCTATTCCATTGCCTCACCACCGCAACACAATCATCAGACCTGCTGGAATTGATCTGGTATTTTTAATCTGGCATCAGTGAAAGACTGTTCATAATGAGAGGGAGGGAATCACACGACTCCACAATGAGCCTATGGAGTATTCTACATCAGAAGGGAGATACGCTTTCTGATTGGTTTTCCAATGTTACCTCACTCCAGTCATTTCCTCTTTCTTGTTTTTGATGGGGGGCAAAGTTACTGTCACTGTGCTTCCCTTCCCTGTCTAAATGTCAGGCTGCCAGAGAAAAATCACTACCCTCAGCCACACTGAAGAGTTCATCATAAAAGGCCAATTTCTTAACTGGTCCTTGCAGGCCCAGCAGCATAGACCAGGGAGGCTCTTCAAACAAGATTAGATGGGAGCAGCAGCGCTGATTACACAAGGAGCCGTGAGGCACAATCATGCCATATGGCCTGGTTTGTTACCAACACACACCCTCTGCCAGATTGGAGAGCTCCAATCTAGTATTCTGCCCATTCTGAATTTTGGGTTATAGTTTGTTTGGCAAATACTTTGACATAAGAACAAACTGTAATGCATTTTTAAACATCTTTTGAAGAACCAGTTGTTATGTATCTTAGGGTTCTCGAATAATTTTTTTCCCCTCGTACAATTACTGTTGCTGAAGTTAAAGCCTTCAGAAATGCTTCAGCCTGAAATGAAAGAGGCCGCCAACAGCTCAGTGAAAATACCAAGCATCATTTCAATCTTCAAAGCATTAGCAATTCCTCTCTCGTAGATGGCAGACTTAGAGCCTTTAATTAAAAAAGATATTACAATGATATTATTACATTGTTGTTGATGATGGAGCAGGAAGCTGGCAATTAAAGTGTTTTCCTCATATGTGATTTTTGTTAGGGCTCTGTGCCATACCTCGTAATTGCTAATCGTGGTAAGTTTACACCATAATCTCACAGCTGCCAGTCAGGCAGATCAGAGACAAAATCTCAGGAAGGATTTAGGTGGCAGGAGGATGGACAGGAATTAATAAGTAATAGACTTCTGGCTGGCTGTTGTTTTTCTATCAATACTGCCAGTAGTCTCTGACAAGACAACTCTCTGTCTATCCTTCCCATCTCTCCAAGGCTGAAGTTGGGACTGACCTTTTCTGTGGCAGCCCATCTGACTACCCTAGGATATGCGATAGCTCTAGGATAGGTTTTAATTGACATGGTACTATAGCATTCTGGAGGAGAGACCAGGCTCGGGAGGGGAGCAGGTAGAGAGATGATGAGCCATGAGACTAGAGAGAGGTTGGACTCTGGAGATGTTCACCTGAAGGGTGCAAACAGGAATGTCGAAGGAAAAACATTATCATGGTGGAATGATATGGGACAGTTGGATTCTTCTTCAATTTAAACAAAGCTCAAGACAGGGAAAGGGCAAGCCTTTATTTCTGGTGCATTGTTTTGTTGAGGTGCCGCCACATTACAAATCATACTGGTAGGTTAATGATGATGTGGCGAATGCTTTTTATGAATAAAAAAAAAAGAAAAAAGGATACTGTATATTAAGGTTCTATATGAAAAGAATTTATAATAAAACACTAAATACTTGTGCCATAAGGATAAGGATAAGGATAAGTGCTCAATGAAGGAACCTAAGCCCATTGCCAAAGGAGAGTCTATGCCTAGACAGTGAGGCTTATATTATGAATGAAATGAAGTGAATATTATCCTCCAGTGAGGCCAAGTACTTAAGGTTAAAGACCATTTCAAGAATAAGTGTACAGTCAATTTAGAAAAGTCATTTTGAATTTCTTGAGTAGAACAACGTTTCAATGCATCGGTGCACCCAATTGTATCCAAGTCTTTTCTCTGACCTTTTCATTGAACTGTGGAGTTCTCTCTCAGGCTGGTAATAAGGAGGAGATGCAAACACTGCTGCTGCTGCTGCTGCTGCTATATGCTTTAAGTAGCACAGACATGCCATCTTTATCTCAAGAGCCCACTCATCTTTTGCAAGCTGTAACAAGACACCTCTTCAGCATGCTCTCTCAACTCCTGAGTGAACTTTACGTGATTCTTTCTGTCCTTCCTACACATCCAGTCAAAAAACCCTTCAGGAAATACAGTAACAGACCCAATATATTCCTCCATCTTGTTGTTTGTAAGGACACAGAGAGAAAAATGGGTTCTTCTTGTTATTATTCTTTGATGTTTTTTTAGGCAAATTGTTCACTTTGATGAGCTCCAAAACTACATTAAATAAAACAAATCTGAGTGTGTAATTAAAAACAGATAAAAATGAATTAAACCCAGAATAAAGAATAATTGTAGAATAATTGGTCTCGACAGAAGGAAAATGAGCTGTTTCAGCAAAGTGACCCCCCGGTGAGACTGAAGCCTCTTGGGAACAGAAGAAGCCAGTTGTGCTTCAAGGGGCATGGCTTGGTGACAGCGGCAGAGACCCAAACAAGGTCCAAATTACACCAGACAGTCAGGTCAAGGAAGTACACTATTGTCCTCACATAATATGTTTCCCTAAGCAGCTCTCTCTATCTCTCTAAATCCCTTTCTCTGCAGCAAACGTACACCCAAACACAAGTTTGTTTGGTCTTTTGACTTACTCACCTGCTCTACAAAGTTACCCCAGCCTTAATATTCTCCCAATAGGATCCTTTCCACCATACCAAACTTTTTCGTCAAGTCATCACCATCATCAGTCATCAGTGCGAGATCGTTCCTTTAAAGAGTAACAATGCCCGATTACATTTGATTTTCCCAGCCAATCCTCTGACTCTGCAAAGGTGCCAGAGGAAAGAGCAAAGGGATTAGAACTAGATGAGAAGCTGACGCCTTCTCTGTAGGACATCGTCGGTTTGTTTGTGCCGGTAACTGTAATTTTGGGAGGTAGAAAAAGATTAAGCCAAAGTTTCATTCTAAGGAATGCCTTGAATACTGGGATAAGCAATCCCCCTGCCCTCCCCACTTTTTATACCACAATACATGAAATTAAAAATGTCATCTGGGTCAAATAGAAATTGGAGTTTGAATGTGTGTGTGTGTGTGTGTGTGTGTGTGTGTGTGTGTGTGTAGCATCACAATGTACCAACTGCTGGCAAGTTAATAGGATTAAGCAGAACACATACACACACACACACACACACACACACACACACACACACACACACACACACAAATGACCAACAATAACACAGAAGAATATGAATTCCCCTAAGAGAAAATTAAAATTAGTGCACTCGTGTAATCAATCTTTCCAGTAGAATGATAGTCCACTCTTGGTAATATAGGACTGTATGTGTGTGTGTGTGTGTGTGTGTGTGTGTGTGTGTGTATGTGTGTATGACCTGTGTGGAATGGTGAAATATAGATTTTAAAGAGGCTCCCTTCATTCTGTGGATTATATCTTATTTTGTATTTGCTATTAATAACTTAATTGGAGTCAGGAGAAAAAACATTTCCCAATCTTAGGCAGGTTTTGAATCATGCGTCGACTACACTTTGTTGTGGCTGTTCGGGCATCTTCAGGGCATTCATCTTAAACTCATTCATGAATACAGCGAGGTCAGATAAAAGATACTGATTTATATAATTTGCTGTGCTAATTTGCTCCTCTGTCCTTATTCATCCACAATTGCATATTAATGTTGCTTCTGTTAGTCTTAACAGTACAAGAGGGGACCTTCTTGTAAAATCTAAATTGGGTATGATATAAATGCTCTGGACAATACACATTATGGGGACAAAATCTTGCATTGCTGGAATCTATCTTGAATAGAAAAGCTATTCTATTATGACATGAATCACAGATCCCATAATTGTTGCCAGAAATGTTTCCTCAACGTGTGCAGTTTAAATGAAAAAGGCACTGACATTCTAATGGTTACCTGCAGCCTATCTCAGAACCAGCATAAACAGATCTTTAAAGAAGGCTTTTTGCTTTCTCTTCAATCATTGAGAAATGAATGCAACATTTGTAGTGTGCCTTCCACTTTATGCAAACTCTGAGTTCCAGTGTTGCAATGCTGCATCATTAGACCGACATCAGATATGTTCCATCTTGTCTGTTCACCGATACATTTAAATCTTTGTGTGACACAGATTGCAGCCATCAGAAAAAAACATACATGAAAGTTTATTTCAAGTATTTTTTTCCCATGAGAACATTTCTGTATGCATTTCTTTGCATTTCTATTTGCGAGCAGTGGAAGATCATCTAAAGGCTCTCTGGCAAATTATTTATTTTCCTCTGCAGAGACCGAGCAGGAAACATATTTACAAAAGAGAAAAATGATCAAACACTGAGTAATTATTTTCTGTCAAACTTTGTCACATAACTACTAACAATGATAATGTCTTTTTCTGACCTAATGTATACATCCACACAGGAGTGTGAGTGTCACTCCATACTATTTAACAGGGGACCAGTGTCATCTTGTTCAGGTAAAGAGGGGACTTCAGTCATTCTGTACAATCCAAGCTGGGAGCATCTCAATGTTCCAAACTAAATCCTACACATAAAGCCCTGCATCCTCTTGTGCTGGTTCTGAGAGAAGCTGGAGGGAACTCCATCAGAGGACAGATGTAAGGTTGTAAGGTTGTTCAAGTGCAGGAAACAGTGATTATCATATGCAAAGCCAGATTTACCTTGGCTGAACGTGAGTAAGCAACTGCCCGTTCCACAACAATAGCTTAAAGCTCATCGTGCCCGATGTGGTCTGACGCACCGTTCACATAAATGAGGGGAGATTACTGCAAGTTGTAACTACAATGGCTCACTCCACACTTGTGGCTAAAAACACCCCAGACGAACTGCACATTTGTGTCTATAGGATGATGAGTTGTGGTCATTAAAACTCAAGTCATGCTCTGGGGGAAAAGAGAAGTTAGACAGAGGAGAATAAGTGTGTTACTGTTTGTTGGGGTTGCTGTTGTTTTATGCTGTGACTGTCCATTACATAACTTCACATTCAAAGAATAGACAAAAATACTGAGAAAAGAAAAGTATTATTTTTTACTTAAAAGTAAATTGGAAGTTATACACCATAAGATGTAAGATTTACCAAACGTAAAATGCACAGATTAATGGATATGAACTGTTTATGTTCTTGGCACGTGTGCTCATGAACAAAACTTAAACAAAACATACATTTTAGACTCATGTTCAAGATTTTCAATGTAGGTAGTGTCTAATGTAACAATAAATAATGCAAGTGATCTTTTTAATGTTTTTTTTAATGAAAACTTATTACAAACAAGTTCCCTCTTGGATAGCATGGAGTGATAATCACACTCCAGCATGGATGAATAACATTGACAGAAAGATGTTAAAATTTCCAACAAGCCATCCCCCAACTCTACTAATAGTTCTGAGGGATCAAAGATAGACCAATCAGGAAAAGGGGTGGGACTTAGTTTATTGACATAAGACCTTTTCCCAGTCAAACAAGCCTTCCCTCAGCTCTGTAGACAAATGGTGTAAACGGCGAGAGGTTGAGGTCATCATCGGGAATATGAAATCATCAACATGTGCCCTGGATCCCCTCCCCACAGCCCTGGAGAAAGCCAACATTGGCACTATTGGTCCCCTGATGACCAGCACCATCAACCTCTGCCTGCAGGCTGGCCACATTCCGCCTGCTCTCAAAACTGCCATCATCACCCCCCTCCTGAAGAAACCCACCCTGGACCTGGAGGCCCTCGGCAGCTACCGGCCCATCTCCAACCTCCCGTTCCTCTACAAGGTGCTGGAGCAGGTAGTTGCCGAGCAGCTCCAAGCACACCTCAGAGACAACAACATCTTCGAGAAGTTCCAGTCTGGGTTCCGCCCTGCACACAGCACGGAGACAGCCCTGGTCAGGGTCACCAATGACCTGCTGATGGCAGCGGATGCTGGAACCCCATCCATTCTGGTCCTTCTCGACCTATCAGCAGCATTCGACACGGTGGATCATTCCATTCTCCTGGACTGTCTCCACTCCGATGTCGGACTCCGTGACCTGGCCCTGGGCTTGTTCCAGTCCCTCTTGACCAGATGGACCAAGTGTGTTTCCCTGGGAGGGGCAACGTCCTCTACCCACCCCGTCACCTGCGGTGTCCCCCAGGGATCAGTCCTCGGCTCCCTGCTGTTCACCCTGTACATGTTCCCCCTCGGCCGCATCACCAGCCGACATGGAGTGCCGTTCCACTGCTATGCTGACGACACACAGCTGTACATCCAGATTTCACCAGGTCAACAGCTCCAAAACCGAAGCCATGCTGGTCGATACTCCACACCAGGTCCGGTCATCCACCATCACCACCATCTCCTTCTCCGGACAGGACATTCCTCTCTCCACCCTTGTCACAAACCTGGGTATGAAAATGGACCCCCACCTCACATACGAGACCCTCATCAAACACCTCTGCAAGACCTCTTTCTTCCACCTCAGGAACATAGCAAAACTCCGCCCCTCACTCACCCTGGCAGATTCAGCGAGGATCATCCACGCCTTCATCTCTTCCAGGCTGGACTATTGCAATGCGCTCCTCATCGGGATCCCTAGTAAAAGCATTAAAAAACTTCAATACATCCAGAATAGCGCTGCTAGGATCCTGATGAGGATGCGCAAATACGAACACATCACCCCCATCCTCAGATCACTGCACTGGCTCCCCGTGGAACACAGGATCGAGTACAAGGTCTCCCTCCTCACTCACCAGTGTATACATGGAGGCGCCCCTGCCTACCTCAAGGAACTCCTCACCCCCCAGACTTCCTCACGTTCCCTCCGC
>OMKL01143391.1:7500-12254 GCA_900302295.1 Parasudis fraserbrunneri | reverse complement strand
ACAATATCTTCGAGAAGTTCCAGTCTAGGTTCCGCTCTGCACACAGCACGGAGACAGCCCTGGTCAGGGTCACCAATGACCTGCTGATGGCGGCGGATGCTGGAACCCCATCCATTCTTGTCCTTCTCGACCTATCAGCAGCATTCGACACGGTGGATCATTCCATTCTCCTGGACTGTCTCCACTCCGATGTCGGACTCCGTGACCTGGCCCTGGGCTTGTTCCAGTCCCTCTTGACCGGACGGACCGAGTGTGTCTCCCTGGGAAGCGCAATGTCCTCTACCCACCCCGTCACCTGTGGTGTCCCCCAGGGATCAGTCCTCTGCCCCCTGCTGTTCACCCTGTACATGCTCCCCCTCGGCCTCATCATCAGCCAACACGGTGTGCCGTTCCACTGCTATGCTGAGGACACACAGCTGTACATCCGGATTTCACCATCTTCACTTATTATTATTGTTCATTGGCACATGCTTTCAGAAAGATGCAGAAAGAAAAGTAGGCAGAAAAGAAACATTTGCTCTCTGTGACCACGAATCCCCCTGATGTTAACCAAGTGATGGACGTTTTCCAGGTCTGGAGGAGTAGTGTGTTCAGTTTGGCTCAGTGGCTGCAGCTTCCCGCCAGATGCGCAAATTCGCCTCCAGCATGATATTTTCATTCGCTTCCTATTGCGATTCTGGGTGAGATATAATGGTCAATGAATTACAAGCACAAATTAAATGAATCAGTGGTTTAACCGATGTGTGTGTGTGTGTGTGTGTGTGTGTGTGTGTGTGTGTGAGGGAGAGAGAGAGAGGAAGTGAATTTCCTGAGAGCAGTTACACATTTAACAGAGAGCAAATTTACGCATCAAAGAGGTATGTTTTAGTTTATGTCCATGTGCTGTTTGACCTTGAAGTTGGCCCCCTTAACCTTAAGGCCACCTATGGTGTTTGCATATCTGTATCGGTATGAATGTGTGTGTGTGTATGTGTGTGGATTTATTATATCCCCGAACAACGATGGGGATGAACCCTATTGATTTTGGTGACCCCATGACCTTTCCTCTAGCACCACCATCAGTCCAAACTTTCAATTTTCAAATGAGTTTATCTCCTGACCCTTTAGTCATACATTCATGAAACTGGTATCCAGAGATGCGTCTACTCATGTACAACAACTTTGCCATAAGGACCTATGAAGTCTGCCATATTGGAATTTCAGCCATCTTTAATTACTGGACACATTTTTCCCTACTCCCCCTAGCCTGTTCACCTGATTCTCACCAAACTTGCTGTGTGGAATCTGGGGACTAACATCTTCAAATGTGTCCTTTAGATAATTGATAGGCCAAACCATATGACCGCCAGATCCAATAAAACTTTTGAAAAACGTATGGTAAACAGGAAATTATTTGTTACTTGTGAATGCACTGTCCGATTTCCACCAAACTTGTCAAATATGTTTACCTTGAAATAGCAAGGAGGCCTGTGAAGTTCTGAGTCATCTTGCCCCATGGTGGCGCTATTCTCATAAAACTCCTCAACGACTTGGATTAGGAGCATGGTCAAAAGGTGGCTTGAGAATTCGGGCCGTTCGGGGATATACCCCACTCTCGGTCACTGACAGCACATGTCTAGTTTGTATATATAGGTCAGTGGTGTGTGTGTGTGTGTGTGTGTGTGTGTGTGTACATGTATGTGTGTGTGCTTGACTTGTTTGCTCATGCCTCCATGTCCCCCAGGCGTTTGGTGTCAGCAGTCAAGCAGGGCCATGGTTACTTCCAGCTCCTACAGAAAGAGGAGGAGGAGGAGGAGGAGGAGAGGCAGCGCAGGGGGAGAGAGGAGCAGCTCCGAGCGGAGCCCCGGCCTCCCTGTTTCTCCTCTGACTCAGACGGCAGCTCAGATGGGTGAGGCAACAACACACGTCGGCCCAGTTTTAGTATGCCCTCCAGCCTCTTCCCATGGCTCCTTTCATCTGCTTTACTGCTGGCCTTGTAGAGTTGTTAGTGTACTATTGCACTAACACAGCACTACACACACAAGATCAGAAATAAAGAGATGTGATGACCCCTCCGCTTGCACAGAAATGAACCCTCGTTGTGAAGAACCATAGAACTCCGTTTTGAAATTATTTGGACAGCCCATGTATTTGCAGTTGTCAAGTCAGTCCAAATCACTTGGAGTGTGAATGTGATATATATATATATATCACAAGAAATAACTCGACCTCTACTGTCTTTAACTGTGAATGAACACGACACTCTAGCTTACCATCTTTAGATAATAAAGTTTGAAAACATTGTTCCTCTGAAAACCTGAAACAGAGTTATATGGTTCTTCATCCGAGGCGCTCAAATATAGTTCAAAGAGTTGATGACGCCTACCCATCACATCACCAGACAGAGTCTGTTTTGGAGTGTCCTACTTTATGAGTGATGACTTCCACTCAAAATGTCTCATTTCCCGTTGCTTTGCTGGCCTCTAATATGAACTTCCAGTTAGAGGTGACGTTCCAAGCTCAGTGGCTTCTTTTGAGGACAACTAACAACTGTCTCAAGACGTGCCCTCAGTGAAAAACTAGCCAATAAAGGTGTTTCGAGG
The DNA here is from genome assembly GCA_900302295.1 of Parasudis fraserbrunneri. NCBI lineage: Eukaryota > Metazoa > Chordata > Actinopteri > Aulopiformes > Chlorophthalmidae > Parasudis > Parasudis fraserbrunneri. The sequence goes on along the minus strand of OMKL01143391.1, from coordinate 9,672 downwards.
CATATCTCTGCCAGTCGTACATGTACTTTTGAGATTCAGGAGGCTGCAGAACTGAGCTCTTTGGTCTTTTATGACATCTCACGTACAATGGTGGTGAGTCAGAAGGGGTGGGCCTTAAAGGGGAATGTTGCAAACGCTACCGCTAAGCACTGGATACTGCATGTGTAAGCTGTACTAATTGGAAAAAAAGGAAAAACACTGTCACAAATTCAGCTCTCTCTGTTAAATCATCAGTAATCCTAAATATGAAAGGCAAATGCTGACATGTATGACTTAACGATAAATATAGATAACTCCACATTCAAAAAGGTAGGATTATGGTCTTGCTTCTGTCGAAATTACTGCCTGGTGGGCATTACTAATGTAGAGCTCAAGTGAAATGACTTCTAGGCAGACTCTGACATTACTTGCATCACATATAATACAATGAAAGAAAAAACAATAAAAAAAACACTACACTGGCGTGCGTAATAACTGATAGCCAATCTCCATGTCGGTGCCTGTCAGGTTGCCCCTTACAGGAGGAGCTGACGGGTCACGTAGGAATGGGGTGCGGCCACGCGGGAAGAAGATCCAGTCAGTACGACCTTTCACCCCTGTCCATCGCTCTCTTACCTCCCCTCTGCTCAGTGAGGCACCACCGTGAGTTTTTATACAACATACTACGTTTCCTCCTTGAAGTCAACACACCGCATTAACCCTTTCAGGTGGACCGTCTCACACGTGAGATTCGAATTTTGAGATTTGAACATTCTAATGATGATGTCATAAAGGTTAAAGTTAATGTTAGCTTTTGAATTTGTTGTATTATGTATATTATGCCCCTGTAAGACAACAAAATACATGAAATACATCTGTTCTGTTTTGCAGAAAAAAATGCTTTAGTATTAGTTACTTAATAACCTTCTGAGGAGTAACACAAGAAGCCCACACAGTCATTGATAGAAAGAATGGCCAGGCTGTACTCTGGATGCCATGTTGTTGCATCTTCTATTCAACTAAGAAATGTTGGCTGTAAATACCTAACAGTACCTTTCATAACATCACCATGGTGAAAAAGACTCAAAAGACAGATAGCTAGAATAGAATCACAAGTTACTTTGCAAAAGCCACGAAGCAGAATTCTGGAGCTGACATGGCTGCCACTGAATACTGCAGTGGCCAACCTCAATAATATTGTACTGTACAGTTTAAGCATTCACTCCATCCTGAAGAGTAAAGTTATCCATACTTAAAACGACAATGTTCAAGTTTTCTGTTAATGAATTAATGAATGAAGTTCTGGAGGATGTACAGAACAAATTACGACCACCGGCGCTTCAACACACCATTCACTTTTGCTGCTATAGCCTCAAATGGTCTGGTGCGAACAATATGTGATAGTTTCTTGGCACACAGAACACGGGGTATTTTCTGCAACGATGAAACTGCCAAGAAACCAAGGATTCACTCTGCGGAAAGTCTGCATGCAAAAAAAAAAAAAGCACACAGATGTGACAGAGTAAAGAAGCTCATGAGAAATAATTTAAAACACAGAGGCAGTACCGCTCACGGCCAGCAGGTGCCACAATTACACATTTTCGCTTCAAGCGAGGCACACCAGTTGAAAATGGTAATTTCATCTGGATAGGATAGTTTATAGATATAATCATATTTTGCCTCTACAACTGCTGTAGTTTAATAAAACATATAAAGCAATCATCAAAAGCAATTATGTTATATTTGATGATGAATATTATATTTTCACATTTTTGTACGAGCTGCATCATGTACGCCAAGCTACTGAAAAAACTTGAACGGCCATTTTTTCACCTTAACTGCCACCAAATTTGAGAGAATAAAAAAAAAAAAATGTTTAAACCTCTGTAAATGATCAACTATTTAGTTATTCATCTTATTGAAACAGAAGTGACTTTTGAAAAAAAGTGTTCTAACTAACATGCAAATTTGTGCATTTTCAATGAAATATTAGCTAATTTGAGCATGTTAATAAAAAAAACATATAGAGGTCATAAAACAAAATACATTTTGTACCCCTTGACTTCATGTAGGAGTTCATACAGGGTAACTAGATAAAAGAGATCAAGGCATTTACCTACAACAGATCACAAGAGATGAATTTTTGAGCATCGTGTTTGAATTGCTGAGCATAGGGAGTTCGGCATAAGAATT
>OMKL01143391.1:0-2500 GCA_900302295.1 Parasudis fraserbrunneri | reverse complement strand
GCCAAACATAAATGTGTTGAATAGATAAGTAACAGTAAACGGGAGTAAATGCACCATGAAGGAGCCTCTTCACAGGGGACCTGTAAGTTGCAACAAGTAAAACTGGTTGAAACCAAAAGCACAACTGGATCCTGCAATTACCCCTGCCCCCCAACTGCTACAAAAGATTCTGTGGGAAACGTTGCATTAGGAAAAAAACATAAACATGATGATGTTAACGTTTATGCGTACGTTAATGTTGCAGGGAGGTCATCTACCGCCAGCTGTGCTGTCTGAACTGGCTGCTGGAGGCCCTGACTCTGGAACGCTCTGGCAGGGCTGGCCCTATCACCGCCTGCTGGGATCCCAAGTAAGCCACAGGTCAAGGGGTCATTACCGCCTGCACAGAACCGGGCAGCAGTAGGCCTGACACACGTCAGTCCCGTGGAACGCTAGCGAGCTAGCTCTCCCGTTCTCCGACGCGGCACACCGAAGAGTAAACAAATAGCTTTCCCGGCGAAAATTATCGTCATAGTAAAGTCAATCTGATGTACCATGGTGATGTGTTGGTGTCTTGTCTCTCGTCCTGTAGTGAATTGCTTGCACTACAGAACACTATAGCTTGCTTAGTGTTCCATGGGTCTGACGTGTCAGGCTCCTGGTCAGGCTAAACAGCAGGTCAGTGCAGATGGGAATGGACTAATCAGAATTTTGGTAAACAAAGGGTCGTCACATGGCTTGGCGATACTTCCATGTAGAAAACTACAATTCGTCACTATGGTGCCATAACACGGTGGCAAGCATAGTCACTCAAAGCACAAGTTGAGCCCCAAGCTAGCCGACTTGTGCTGCAAAAATGTCCAAAAACTGTGCTCTATGGGGTTGCAACTCTTATACAGAAGCATAACCGACAAATCACTAGCTAACATTAAATTGTAACTGTCACACATAACTGTCACTCAGTGTCAGTAAAGTTAAATGGTTTTCTTGCCCTCGTACCTTGGTTGTGAGACAGGCAACATCATAGCGCTGGGTGCTCGGCTCTGGAGTTCTACATGGAAGTATTTTGTTGTTGTCGTGATGTCAAGCTGATTTGTCCTATAGCAGAATGCTTTTAAGGTATATTGTGATATTTAGAGTTTTATTTGGTTATTTTAATCCACCAGACTCTCACTTTGGGGGGGCATTGTTAACATTCCTTATTGAAATCAAGGGACACGGCTAGTGGTAAGCTTACCGCTAGCTGTGTCCCATGGTTTCAATGAGGAATGGCTAGCAGTACGCTCACAGCTAGCTGTGTCCCATGGTTTCAATGAGGAATGGCTAGCGGTACGCTCACAGCTAGCTGTGTCCCATGGTTTCAATGAGGAATGGCTAGCGGTACGCTCACAGCTAGCTGTGTCCCATGGTTTCAATGAGGAATGGCTAGCGGTACGCTCAAAGCTAGCTGTGTCCCATGGTTTCAATGAGTAATGCTAACAATGCAAACATGCTGTCTCGGGTAAACTGAAGGACTGTAGAAATACAATTCTGAATGTGAAACTATGTTTTTAAGGTTAGGTGATGCTGCACTGTATATTTTCCCATTGAAAATTCTATTTTGTTCTTTCATTATACCAGATTTGTCTGCAACATGTCACCTATACAACTATGGGCTATAAACTGATAGTAAACATTAGCAACACCTACTCTTTTCATGACAAAAGCAAAGGTTTCTGACTGCAGGAGAATTTGAAATGCTGGTTATTCTGTCCTTCCTTACAATGTAAATGATTCTTTAATGCTGGGTTTGCATTTGTAGTTTTCATGAAATACGCTGACTAGGTGAAAACGACGGCACCATATTGATTTTACCCATTAAATCCGCTTCAGTCATGAAGGGGAGATGTAGATGTTGAGGAGGAGACAAATTAAAGATAGATTTTTGAGCCTTGGGATATGGATTGTAGAAAAGGGGGCATAACCCAATACGAGGAATATGTTCCTAATGTTTTGTACAATGAGTGTATGTTTGAATTACTTAATTCATTCTAAATACAGAGATAACGTGTCACTGAAAGATATTCGACACAACAAGCACCTTCGTTTGGTTATATAATTATATGGTAATGATCTCATGATGAAATGCCATGTAACAAGTACAAGGGTACAAAGAGAGTAATGACGAGGAGGAGAAACAAAGGTAAATGGGGCATTACGATAACATACCCAGAGAGTTGCTCATATTCTCAAGGAACGCAGCTAATGCATAATGCATTAACTGTCATTCACTATTTAAAGGGGCCCCGTGACGCCGCCGCGTACAGGCCAGCGGCTGGGCGTGAGTCACGGCAGCGTGAGTGATGTATCCCATCGGGGGATTGGCTCATTAAGGCGCTGACCTCTTCACCCGACGACGAATGGGTGACTTTTTATTTCATTTATTTATTTATTTTATTTTTTTACTCAAATGCACTTCCTGGACAGCGGGGATTGGAGGGAGGCAGCTGGAGAAGAAGTTCAGACTATGAGGGGAATCGGT
>OMKL01143387.1:22317-32502 GCA_900302295.1 Parasudis fraserbrunneri | reverse complement strand
GGGGGGGGGGGGGGCTTGAGCATGCCTCAAAGAGCAGACTGCTAATTCATAACTGCAAGCATGTAGGCCTACTTGCTTTATGTCAACACATCTGATATATAATAAGCAGTTAATGACCATGATGTCATGATGACAATGACCAGATATCAGCAGTTAATGACCACATCAACCTCCACACAGGTATCAAAACCAAACATCACAGTATGATACAACTAAAGCAGAGCACAGTATACTCTCCATAGTGATGTACTATATTCTATAGTTTATCAGCACAAATGAGACACGGATAGGTAAAATAGCAAAACAGCCTACAAACACACAAATGTATGGGCATTAAATCAAAAACAGAGCACGCCAGGCTGCCTACAATAATCGAGTCCTCATCAACAACGGTTAAAGTTACCCATCACATACACATGAGCACAATAATTTCTCTGTACCATTAAGACATGAAATGCGAGGGTCACATATCAACTAACCAGCCTATAACAACACACATGCATGAACATTGTAAATACCAACAGAAATAGGCCAGGCTGCCTAGAAGGGATCCAGTCCTCATCAACGCCCATCACATACAATACAGTGCTACTGTAACAGTGAATAATAGTTAATTGGGAATAGCCCCTACCCTAAAACAGAAGCTATCATTTGCGGTAGATGCCCCTGGCTCTGGTTGCTCTTCAGAGTCGATTGGCTTAGATTTTTTGGTACTGTAAATCCAAAATTTGCTGATAAGCTTCCTTGTTTTCTTTTTGACATATCTGTATGCTGCTGACTACAAAACAGAGAAGTTAATAATGGCGATTGGGTGCACAGACTGAGTGGTGAGTAAGAAAGCTTTTTCTGATCTTTGAGTTAAAGTGAGTGAAGTTTATGATATTGCGCCAACATGCTTCAATGGTGATTTGAAGTGAATTAGTGATGAATCACCCTCAGGCATGAATCATACATCAATAATAGCCTAATTATACGCATGATCCATGATGATGAAGATACAGAAAAAGAAATACATAGAAATGCATGGCAAAAATAGCATATTGTCAATGTATTAGAGACCCCCCCCCCAAGATTTCACAAATCGTGTTTTCATGTCCCCTGTAGTTCGCAGTGTTAGGATTTATTGTCCGTCTGGGACAGCAGCTTGTGTTAGCTGGCCTTAACTGAAAAGCATTAATTGAAAAAGTGTCCAAAATGCTCACATTTAAAAAAAATAAAACTAACATTTTGGAAGACAGCTGGTTACAGCAGCTTGCCAGCTTGTGCCTGCAAGAACACAGGTCTGATGAACCACTGATGGGTTAATCAATGAGACCTCTTCTGAATTATTTACGGTAGTATTGTGACTCGAATTGGTATTGTGAAACTTTTGGTTTGGTACGGTATTGCAGATTTAAAATATTGGTTTCATGACAACAATATAAAAACACCTTCCTTTGTTAGAAAATCCCAATGATATAGGCGGAAGATAAATAATGTAACAAATATATTACAGTACATATTTTTTTATGAATTCGTCTGAGCCAGGGGAAAGAAGGATGAGATCCCAGTGGCTTTGTTTGTCTGCACATGTCCGTACACATTCCAGGAATGTGGGGAATGGTGAGGGAGCAACAAGAGAGGCCTTGTCTCTGAAGGTCTCTCTCCTGCCCACCCTGTAGATTAGGCTCCTTATCTGTTAAATGAGACAGTGCCGACGGATTTGGATAACAGGACTTTGGCATCAACACTGTGCTTTCTACACCGAGGGCTGTGCTGTCTTAGAGAGCCGCTGTGCACAGCTTCCAGCAGAGCCAAGCAACGCCGACAGGCAGCCTTGGACCAAGCAGTGGGTATGGGAAACCACATAATGGGGGGTCTACAGACACTGTCATTCATTCTTCCTCCCCAGTGTTGTTGTTTCTGTCTTGTGTTCTGCTTTTATCATAGATAGTTAGTTAGTTAATTAGTTAGTTAGTTCTGGTCTTAACAACAATTTTACCATACATTTATGAACATTTTATAAATAATATCAAGTCATTGTATCAAAAATAAACCAAAATCAAATATTCTCTGACCGAAAAAAAAAGGTATAGGCTGAAGCCTGAGCTTATTGTGCCTGCCCAAAATAGCAGTTTAACAAAACAAACCAAAACATCAATTAAGATAAAGCAACACATCAGCACAAAACAGAAACAGGTAAACAGACATACAGTATACAGATCACAAGTGCCATTGATTTTTCATGGTATGATACCATCACATAGGTATCATATGTGATTGTGATATGATTGTCACCTAGGATAATGAACGATGTCTAGATTCTATTCACACTCTCCCACACATCAGCTGGAAGGATTTGAGCCCATGACTCATTCCATCTCAGTCTGTACTGGTGGCATGTGACCAGCCAGGCAATCAGCCGGGCAGAAATGCATCCTGAAGCTCTGACTCATGATTTGATCTGGCTTGTATTCTCGTTCACCCCAGGCTAAAATTGATAGGTAGTGTTAAATGCACACCTGGGACCCGGCATTGGGCTTGGTGTTCTCTACCCTTCCCCATCCACGTTAAGCCCGCGGCCTCTGCCAGACGTTCAGTAGGAGTGTTCAACACACAGACATAACGAGGCAAAGCTGCCTGCCATGTTAGGCCTGAGTGCCAGTCACGGTCAGATCCATTGGTTGAAACTGGAGCACATTCCTGCATCTTTACGCATGCTCGCCGGTTGATAAATGACGTGGCCTGTTGGGGAGAAAAGACACAGGCAGATGATGATTACCCAGACCTGAAAGGTAACTGGAGGAGACACAGGGCCAGGTTACACCTGACAGGCATGTCACTATACGTTGGTTGACAGTATGTAGGCCACATGTGAGCTTGGCATGCAAAGTTACACTGAAGGATTGCATAGATAAAGGGAATATAGATTGAATCCTCAGCCCACATTTCAGTTTACAGTCATTGTTTATTTGTTATTATTATACTGACCCGCAGTTATGAAAAGTGTCACCAAAATGTGACAACTCAGTCGATCTCACTTGACAGATGTCCTTACTAAAGGGGAATATTACTCAATTTAGAGTTTTGTATGCAATTCCTGTAGCCTAGGACCGTCCAATCAATATTTGTGAACATGAACAAATTTCTCCTAAAGCCAGGCACCATAAAAATGGCCCCCGCGTTCCATTCAAAGTCTATGGTCTGAAGTTCCCAGTTGGAAAATTGGAATTACAACCTCGGGGAGTCCCAGTTTATCTAAGGGACGAGCACGTGACCCCAGAAGAAGCTGGTGTTTGTGTGGCTGGTTTCTGAGCACAATATATGCTTAGAAACTTATATTTGGCTACCACTGGTATTGATAAGAATCTAACTTCAACTGTCTTCCAAAGATTAAAACAATGTTGTTTACAGTTTATAGTGTAAGCCGCCATGTTGAAATTGAGTTGAGAGACAAAGTTTCCTACTTGGTTCCATTGCATTTTTCCCAGTAGGAGGTTGGATTTTTCCTAGATCCCACTTCAATGGAATAAGACTTAAACCTGTGAAGATGTAATCAGTCGAGGCTGCTCCATAGAGAACGAAATGGGAAAGATCGTAAAAGTGACAGTGAGAGCACTTGGGGATTTTCTGGGTATATGGGTATAGTTTCTTGTTTAGAACTGATAACACTACTATACAATAAAGCTCATTTGGATATTAAAACTCTCAAAATCACTCTCCCATTTACTCATATGATGCAGCTTAAGATTTTATATCTTGATGACTTAGACATAGGCATGAGAGTCAGCTCTTTGGTTTCTGGCTTTGGCACAAATATTGATAGGATTGTTTCAGAACAAGAAAGCAAAGAGAATGTCCTTTGTGATATAATGAAATAAGGTATTTTACTGAACTAAGCACAGAGTGTGGTACATCTTCACAGTGAAAATTATTTATAAAATGATATCACATCTTTATTCTTATTATTATTATTATTATTATTTATTTTTTGTATCCTGTGCCCCAGTGAGCCTCCTTTTGCCTAACTTTTTTGTATTACATTCTAGGACTGTTTTAGACCATTGGAATAACACAGGAATTGTTGCATTGAGTGGTATTCCCCTTTAAGTCAAAGTGGAAATTTTTCTTCTTGGGTACAGAGGTCCCCGTTAGGTGGATTAACTACTCTAGATACTGAATTAGGTTACTGCTAATAATCACAGAGAAAGGAATTGATGGGAATTGAGAGGTAGGTTACAGTATAGCACCACAGTCATAATGTGCAAAAGGGTCTGCAAGCACCACTGAATATCCACAAAACTTAACATCCACACTATATCATCCTGTTATAGAGCTGTTGGACTGGGTTATAGGTCTTTCACATAACTGCTAAGAGAGTTACAGTGCACATTCAGGGGTTATAGAGGGCCTATTTAGTCATTGCTCTAGTAGAGGATTCGATTTCTGTGTTTTTCATTGGGGTCACCCAGTGGCCATTCCCTTAGCTGATCTCTGCATTTGCTGATGTCCTCTTGATGTATTCCAGAGTCATTAGGCCCGTTTGTTTCTGATAAAACTATTACCCAAGTCACAGAGGCCATTAGGGGCTTTTCTACTGACTTCCATTTAATATGATTGGAAATGCACAGGGCTCCTAGAGAGCAGTGTGTTTACCCTGTAATGGAGAAGCCTGCTCTGCCACGGGTCTAACGTACAGGACCGCTAATGACCAATCCCCTATAATTGCCTTCGGGGGTCTCTGATGGTGGATTAATTGTGCAGTGTAATTTGCAAATTATCAGCTAACTTGCCTTAGCAGGACTTGGACAAGTTTAATTTACACAGAGATATATGCAAATGTGACAGGAAGAAAATGCACTCCCAACCTGCAATTCAATTCTACTCGGTGCTTTTAAATGTACATAAAGAATCCATAGCTCTTGGTCACAAATATAGCTTGTTTTTTTATGAAGTAGTTGCTTTTATGGAGTTTTTGAGCAATCAATGTAAACATAGATGATTGATGACAGAACCTCTAAATAATCTTATTTGCAATGAGTCTTGAGACAGAATAACTCGGGGGGGGGGGCAGGCACAAACTGGAGCAGTAGTCTCTAGGCCCTAGGTGGCACGGAAATCCCCTTCTTCCTGTTCTATTATTAGTTCACCATAGCAAATGACAGCATAATGTCCAATTCAGACCAAAAACAAACTCACAATACTAAAGAAAAGTTGAAAAGAGCATGTACAGTATATCACCAATAATGTATTTTCTTGAGTCATTCTTAAAGGCCCAATCAGTGACCCAAATAGAAACAAATGCCTCACCACCAAAAATAATAAATAGGAATGAAGACATATTTTCATTCTCTAGTTTTCATTCTCACTTGACTACACGACACTAGACAACAGGTAAATGCGATTTTTTAATTGTATTCGCTGTATCTACAAATCAAACTCCTCAAGAAACCCCACATTTATATGATCAAATAAATCACAGATTGGGGATTTAAATAGAATCCAGCGGCCTTCAAGTATCTCTGGGACCAGGGATTGAAAAATGGCAGAGAGAGAAGAGAGAGAGGCAGAGAGAGAGAGAGAGAGAGAGAGAGAGAGACTGAGCTGTGAGAGCAACACACAGGAATGGAAGGAAGTATCTTTTCAGTCGACGTTGTTGATAGCGGCTGAGAAGGCTTGTCTGGAGTAATCCATCCCCAATGAGAGCACTGTGAGAGAGGTGAGATTGGCTCTGGTGAGGGTCTCACTTTCCTGCCACCTCTCCCCGCCTCAGCAGTCCACTCTAGCAAACCCCTTCTATTAAGTCACTTGGAAGAAAATGTGGAGAGTCAGCTGATTCCTAATCCGCTCTCCCCTTCTCGCTCTGTGCTCACACATCAAGAGTCAGATTGATCTGTGCGATCACATGGAAGCCCCGCTACTATTGGACTATCATGCTCTGGTAAATCTGCAGAAGGGGGTTTTGTTTGTGTGCATGTGTGTGTATGTGTGTGTGTGCGCGCACATGTATTTGTGTGTGTGTGTTGGGAAACGAGTGCTGTAATGGATTTGAAGGGGAAATCCCCCATACACCATAAGGCTCACATCAAAAACATCTGAAGATGTCACACCTAACTGCAAAGGGGGAAATTCTTTGCTCCTTAGCTGAAATCATTATAGCTACAGTAATCTACTGTCTATACTATGTAATATCTGTGTAGTTGTACACTTGCAGATTGGGACAGAGAGGGAAAATAAGGAAAACACAATACAGCGGTGTAAAACTAAATTTAGATATTTTGAGGTGCAACGCTAATACTAAAAATGTATATGAAATGTATATATAAAGAGGTCAATGGAATGCCTTCAGTGTAATAAATCCCCATATTTTGAGTAATTTAATTATCTGGGTATCTCTAACACACACTCTCAAGTCTACATTCAGATACTGTTGCCTCTTTCTCTCTCCCTATAGGGGTGAACAAAGTGTCAAGGATTCAAATGATTGACAGCTCTCTGGACTGTTACAGACAGACTGGGTTTCTCTGTTTTAAAATCATATTTGTGCCTATCAAGGGTTTCATTGGGCTTTGAAGGCTTTTTCCATCGTTGTCGTGACCATGCAGTTAATTTTCAGTCTGTGCTATTCATGTAGATAAGCCAACTATTTTAATTTCATGTGTTGCTGTGTTTGTTTTTTGGCACCACAGAAATCATAAACAATAATTACTACCAGTATATTGTGTCCTTTGTAAATGACAGGAAAATGAACATATTCAAGGTCTTTCATTTGACATTGAGTGGTGAGCCTGACGACTATCTCATTTTAAGACGTTGAGTGTGGTTCCTGTCTTGTGAACATGAGCTACAGTACTCTCTCCCAAAACCAGAAACCAGAGAAGTAAGACTCAAACTTGCAATGTCATCAGGTATTAAGTCTGGGGCTGCTCCGTTGACAATGAATGGGAGACTGATTTTGTGGGCCCACGCAATGTTTGTTTGAGTTTTTATACCCAAATGAGTTTTATGCTATAGTAGTGTTCTCAGTTCTGAAACAGAAAATGTACTTTACCATTTCTCCCAATGCATTGTCTATGGAGCAGCTTCAAACTTCATACCTGATGACATCACAAATTTGAGTTTTAGCACTCTAGTTTTTGGATTTGGGTGAGAGTTGTTTATGTTCACTAATATTTTTGGACTGTCTTAGACCATAGGAATAACATATATGAATTCTGAAAATGGGCGTAGTTCCCCTTTAAGGTTATTTATGATCCAGGGCCCTAGATTTAAACTCTTAGTTGCCACATAACCTACTGTTAGTCTCAACCAATTTAAGAGAGAGAGAGGGAGAGAGAGAGAGAAAAAGTATTTAATCCCATTAAGTTTGGATTGCAGATTTGGCATTAACCATTGCTATTTCTATCCCTTTGTGTCAGCATGAACAACAGTACTTCACCTTTGGACCTTTTAGAAAGGTTCAACAGCCACATGCTTGCACTTTTTGACCTGTTTGATGGATGTCTTCACTCAAAAGGCAAGTGTTTCTCAGAGATTAAATGCATTGATCCAGTTACACAATATTGTATAGTCTGTATAACATGGAGATCTATCATGTCCATCCTGATCAGCCCTATATGGCCCTGCCCGGTACATGAAATCCTTTAATACCACTCTCACCCCTGCATTGCTGGAAGGTATCTGCATTTTGTTGAACTCATCATAATTTTCACCTAAAAAGCTGTTTACAAACCTAACCTTTTGATGCTGCCTGAGGAAAAGCTTTAGTGTGAAATGCGTCACCTGTGCAGACTGCATCTTGAGCCAATATATTGTGTTCTATGCCTTTAATGTGTTTTATCTATGCACTTTCGCATTCAAGTGGCTTCCCACCTTACCAATTTTTATATATTTTGGCCCTTTTGGGAACCCTGTTTTCTCACTGTTTACTAGTGTAAATCTAATCTCATGTAGCCAGAACTCTGTTTTGTCAAGCTTCACGGTGGGTCTGGGGACCAACAACCGTAAAAGTCGGTTAGAAAAGGACGAAGACGCAGCAGGCTGTCGTCATACTACATACTACAAACCAATGAGGAAGGAGCCTGGCACTGGTGCTCAGAAAACTAACCAGAGGTGCAGTTTCAGGAGGCAGGCGTTTTTCAAACTCACAGCCAAATGGCTGCCTCAGGATTTCCATGGTCTCGTTAACCCGATTTCTTCGACGAGATGTTCCCCAGACCTACTGTGAAGCTTGATGAAATGGAGGTCTGGCTACGAGAGATTAGTGTAAACCTAACCCTTACCTTAATCCTAGCTTTATCCTCATTGGTGACATCACACCCCACCCTCACCTAAAACAGAGATGACATTTTATTTTTTGTGAAAACTGATTTTTGAAGTTAAGTTCAACAAAATACGAATACCTTCTAGCCATAACCCTCATCCCTTTTGCCAAATGACAACTGTTTGTTTACCCCAAAGACTTAAAGAGCCAGTAAATTGTGTTAATTAAGTCAGAAAATGCTTATTGTGGAATATTCATATCTGGAGTGTCCTTTTCAGTTGTGAAGTGTTTTTTTCAGCTTCAGATGTATCATTTCATTTGTTATAACTGGTTTAGTGCACCCTCTCTGAGCACAGCCAACTCTCAGTATGTTGAGGGGGCGTGGCCCTCTGTTCATTTAAAGGAGATGTGTGATCGGTTGATCGGTGATCGGTGATCGGACCAGTGTGATCGGTTGCTATGGGAGATTAACATTGGCTAACATGTGCTAGCAGGTGATCAATAAATTGTCACAGTTACTGTGGATGTTTCTGAACCACTAAAACTAACTAAATTGTAGCAAACTAGTTTCATTACTTGTTTGTGGACTAGTTAGCTGATATCCTTTACAACTACTGACAGACTTTTTGGTAATGTTATATCAACGTACCCTCTGTAAAAAATGCAATGAGATTAAAAACACGATTTTAATTGTACTGAATCTTTAAGTTTGACTTCCACTGATTGACATTCTTGTCACTGCAAAGCAGATAAATCAATACAGTATTGACATAGTAAAACAATTTAATGTAACCAATGACCTTATTTGGACACACTGTTGAGGACATCACTGTGCAAATAACAAAACTTCTAGAACATTTTTGGCCTATTGCGTTTGCCAAAACAGGAAAGAAACCAGACCCATGTCAAATATTATAAACATCAAACAAATACAACCTTTAGACTTAATAATCATCAACTCATTTCTCTGACTGAACTTCCTTGACTCATGGGTTTTTTGATAAGCACATGTCAACACAATAGCATGTAGTTCTTAAAATAGCCTACAATCATTTATAGATCCAGCTGATGTGAACATCTATTAATACTACATAATCCACCCAAAATAAACACAACATTTAGCATGATATCACAAGGGTGCCAAGATCCAGGAGTGTTTCTTAGACTTGGACTCTAGAGGATCTTAGAAGGCTCTATATTGGTGTTAGGCTAGAATGATGTGACAGTCTCATCATTAGGTGTTAGGCTAGAATGATATGACAGTCTCATCATTAGGTGTTAGGGGGTCCCCTTGGAAATAATATTTTTTCTCCTTCCAAAATCAGTCTTTAGCTAAATGCTTGTTTATAACGACTTCTGAGAAGAGGTGTGCAGTCTTGCTTTTGAACAATGCATGCCATTCTCTGAACACCTCAGTGACGAAGGCTAGTTGATAAAAGACACAATAGATTTAAACCACACAAACATAGCCTAGGGAATCAAGATTTGTCCTTTAAAAACATGTTTAGTTTATAATATCTGAGCATAACATCAACTAACACAAAATAACACATTTGCATAAGCAGAAGCCATAGTGTGTTTGCTACAGTATAACGATTCAAAAGACGTGGAAAATTGTGCATTTTAGACTAATTTAGACTCACTGTGGATATAATGGGTTCAGGTCCTTTTATACAAAGCTTATTCAAGGCACCTATTCAAACAGTCTGTTGAGAATAGGGGAAACCTGTATTAGGCCTCTTGGCATAATCTCCCTGGACAAGCTTATGCTTGCTTGCCATAGTCTGTGTTGGCTCGTACATGCTCTAATTGCTTTGCAATTTAGAATGTGGGAGTGAAGACAACAATTTCCCTCCTTTTCTGCATCTGTGTCAGGACAAAATGTAAAAACTTCACACCCAAAATTTGTATTGCTCTAAAAACATTTCCGATGTTTGGGGGGG
>OMKL01143387.1:3139-22297 GCA_900302295.1 Parasudis fraserbrunneri | reverse complement strand
CCGATGTTTGGGGGGGGGGGGTTCATACACAAAATGAATTCATAAAATAAATTCAAAATATGTTTCATTCCAGGAAGACAAAAGTCAAGCTGCTCTTGCAAGCTGGTCAGTGACAACTGTGCAGCCTATATATAGGCTAATAAGGCTGCATGGATGACTTCACTGAAAACAAACAAGGCTGGGAAACCCTAGTAAATTATCATTATATAATATATTGCTGCTGTTGGGTAACCTTGTATCTCCAAATGGGTAAACTTTTCAAGAGTTGAGAAAAACAACTTCATTTTCTGATTGACTCATGTATTTTGAAGTTACACATTGCGTTTTCAATGGGTTTTCTGGCCCTAGAGTCATACAACTTGCTGACAAGACAGAGAACCACGTAGACTCATTCTATGACTCATTTTTACTCTGACTGATTTTCTTAGACAATTTTTTACGATTCAATGTATTTTTATAAAATTCTATTATATTATAATATTATATTAAAAAAATGTCTCCATGAATTTCATGGGTTTATAGATGGTTTCATTGGAATTCTGTTGCAAGGGAACAGCTGGACCCAAGCGCATTTCCTATCAACTATTGGATTAGCAAACATTGCAACAGGAAATGAACTTGGGTCCTTTTAGAATGTCTATGTTGTCAAGATGAATGGCCCAGTTACACCTTTCTTGGATGTTTAGTGTAACCTAGAAATATGATGCAGTGGTGGTCATGGAAGGCAGGGGGGTATGTGAACAGGCAAGGACTTACCAGTAACTTCAAAATCACTTTTATCATTAATCTTCTTATCACACATAATAAATGCTGCTGTCTCTGGATAAATAATTGCTTCTACTTTTATCTGCAATTCATTTGATTCCAGCAAACTTGCAATTAAACTCAACTATGGCTGTACAAACCTGGATTTGTTATGAGAGCTGATGGAGATAGGGGAGCTGAAGTCCCCTTGAGAGGGTCTGCTGATGCTATTGAATCTCTGGGGACAATCAAAATATTTTCTCCGCTTAAAATAAACAAATAATTATAACAATATGTATATATCATCCTCGGTATACCCAAGTGAAATGCGGATGGGATGTTTTAAAGCCATACCCTGGCACTAACTTTCACATTTTGTTCCTCAAAATCAGCCAGTTCATAGCTGAAGCACTAGCCCAAATTGTTTCACCCCACTATATGATGGAGTATCTTGGCACGTGCTCATAGGCTAATTTGTGCCATTATGTTTAGTGGAAAGGTGTTTGAACTGAATGTTAATACAATAACGCAACCATTTGCTGTTTTTTTCCAATTACGTTTTAAAAGGCACGTACAGTACACAAATTTGTCATCTCACCTATGTTTCCAAAGAAAGAAAGAGGCGGAGTCATGCTCATGCACAAGATTAGTCTCAACCTGTAGACCTGTGAAAAAGACAGAGGAGGCAGTAAGGGAGGAGTAGCTATAAGCATAATTATACCACAGAACATTTAGTCTAGTCCAACAGAAAGAAGACATTCTATTCCGTTGACTGTGCTCAAATAGGCCAGTTACTGTCGTCTAATTGGCCTATGTATCGTGAAAGTAAATGGAAAGCTCACGTTGAATTGAATTTTGGAAGTCGCCGCAGCTTTCTTCAGGGAGAAAGGAGACGTTTTAGCACGGGCGCGAGTTGGCTAATGTTAGCTAGCTAACAAGGTCAGTTTGAGTTTGTTTTCTGCCTCTCTTGCATTAGCTTGGGCATCATCAAGAATGTCATCCATGTCCTTTCGGCGTATTTAGTTTGTTTAAAAAGTTGACATCGGCCCTCGTCCACTGACTTGTCAAGGTAACCATTTTTTGTCATCAGGATAGCTACTCTTTACTGACGTTAGCTTGTTAGCTGACACGCAGGCAAGCTAACTGTACCAGCAGTGTCCATTCATTGGTTTTCATGTTCGACATTTTCAATGGATGGAGCTAACATTAGCTGTATGTATTGTTAAGAAACAAATGGCTAACGTTGTAAAAACGCAGGAAGCAGACCATTATTACTCATGACCCGAGTGTGTTTTAATTCGCCGTCTACAAACCTAATCTATTTTATAGAGCTAACCCAGCTGTATTTTATCGAGAGCTATGCAGTGAAAGTGGTTCATATCCGAGTAGCAGCAGCGCAGCAGCAGCAGCAGCCTGCTAGTTTCCGCTTAGAATAGAACAGGTGCATCTCAGCGCGAGCGATGGATAGATGTACCATAGCATTTGGTACAGCCAATAATCGGATTTGTTTTCTCGTTTTTGCTATTTTTTCTTAGCAGATAACACTCATATGCACTCTGAATTAACACGTTGTCAGTTGAAAAGGGCTTTATCTACAGCGGACGTTTTGTAAGTGGTCGATGTCATTTATAAAGGCCTTCTCTCTATAGGAAGTCCACCAGAACGGGGCCATTTGAAATGGGCCCGTACAACACAGCCATCAGTAACATTACTCAGCTAGAGATAGCTAGCTATAATGGCTAGCGAGCTATTAGGCGCTATCTTTTACAGAAATCTCGAAACGTATTTGAGATAACATAGATAATTTGTTTCACTGATGAAATACTGCATCTTTTCCATAGCCATTTTTGCATCGTATTCGTAGGCGACATGGTCAGCATCGTTTCCGAACTTATAACTTATTTAGTTAGCTGACTAACTTATGGTATGTTATTTTGGCAACGGAGCAGTGACAGCTAGCTTAAACTGGAATTACTAACGTTATCATAACAATAATGCTCAATAGCATTGATTGATATGTTAGTTGGCACCATAGCTGATCCTAAACATGTAGCTAACGCAAGGTAGAGTAACGTTACTAGAAATTGTTGTAACCTAACGTTAGCGCGTTTGATTCGTGAAATACAGGCTCACTGAAGTAACTACGTTGCTGACTGTAAGTTACCCGAATAGTCTAACGTTGGATAAGGTGATGTTCTTGAAGCTAGCATTTATTTCAGCAAAGTCACCCTTACTAATTTTGTTTTTCATCACTGCCACAAGATTTGCACTAGGTTATTTTCACTGCAAACAAGTTGATCTCATCAGGTCAGCACACCAAGTTAGATGTTAGGACAAGGCTATGGTTATTTCTCCATTCTTTCCTACATTTGTTTATTTGTCTTGTTTAGCAACGTTTGGAGTCTAGAGAACACAAGGGAAACATCAAATTGCAAGGCAAGCTTGTCTTCTGGATATGTTTGATATTCAGCTCATGTTCTATCCAGAGGCTGCTGGATGTGGTACGTCAATTCAATTGGCCCTGAATGCCACTGTGTATTTGAGCCTTAATTGTTTTTGATGGTTTGCAAGTATTTCCCACTGTTAAATAGCAAACAGTGTTATTCAAGGAGCACGGTTGTGAACTGGTCCATCACACACTAGGCCAGGCCTCAGATTCAGATAGACAGGGAAAAGATCACTTATGGCCCATGTCTGTGCACTGTTTACCCTGCACAGAAAGTAAGGCTTATTACTCTACAATGGGATGAAGGATAAATGTTATTACGCTTAAGAGACTATGTAGCATTTTCCAAGTTATTCCAAATTATTCCAACAATAATTTGCCTTGATTTGTGTTTAGCTTTGTGTTCTGTTCTTTGAGGCAACATTTATTTCCCAGCTAATGTTGAGGTGTGCTGTTTAATGTAACTTGGCCTATTTGTTATACAAGATGGCATGATAAAATGTTGTTACATGAGCACAATTACCCTTTTTCAAAGCTTTGTGGAAGGTGATAAACACAGGCTGTCATTTTCACAAACCAGTTTGGAGAGTGTGTTCTTTTTTTCTTTTGTCCATTTGTAGATTGATACACTGTAAGTAAAGCACATGGCAAGACATTGCCTTGACCATAGCCTATGTTCCACTAAAGGTCTGTTATCTTCAGTATGGGTAACATAGCTGCATGCATCCCCTTTCAATTTTGTATTTTTTTGGCATTGTATATAAGGTCATTTTCTAAAATAATGCATTGTTACCAGTGTTACCTGATCTAATTTAGCTTGAATTCAAACTCATTTGTTTTCGTTTCGTTTTTGTTTTTTTCCTTTGATTGCACAACAATACACATACACTGTAGAGCAACATACAAAACCATATTTGTTTAGGAAATGGTGTCTGACATAATTTCTGATTGACTCATGTTGAGGAAATGAGAATGTGATAGAATCTAGGCCACATGAGGAGAGCTTGCTTTGATGCTCAGAAGCTTTTTGCTTGTGTGGTAACAGCTTGAGGTGTAGTCTGCCATCTGAATTAAATTAAGCCTATAGGCTAAAACTGGTTTAATGTTAACATGTTTGTGTTTTACATACAAATACAACAAATTGATATGAATGGATGAGTCGAGCAAGACTTTTTTCCCTCTTCTTATTCAGCCAGCTTATTGTATCGAAGACCCAGCCCTGCCAGTATGCTTGCTTGGCCTTGTGTCTCAAAGAGGCGGCTTTAGAAAATGTGACTGTGCAGTGGTTGCCATTCAGAATCATCTGAGTCAGAGGGAGCGCTCTATAGAGGGAGGGGGGGTCTGGCACAATTGAGCCCACAGTCTTTGTATGTTAGATTGGAATCTCAATTCTGCTGCATGTCTCAACATGGTTAATGGGGTAAGTAAGAGATCATTCAGTATTATGTGTGTGTGTTGGGTGAACTAGACTAATTCTGACCAACACTGGTGCTGTCAGGTTCTCTTTGAGTTTAACCACTAGGATGGGCAAATCAAAATAGCTATGCAGTGAAGCGGATAACCAATTCAAATGCTTTTATATGGAAACAAATATTTTGCTTTAAAATATCCTCAATTATATGGCTGTCGCAGATGCATCCATGTCAAAGCCGCATTATGGTATGCTGTTAAATGCCTTACAGTATATTTGAGATGGGCTACTTTGATATCTGCATCCAGTATTGCAGATTAGATAGATGCAGGATAGTGCAGGGTAATGGACCCCTGTGGATGTGGCTTAATTGAACATTCTAGTTTACTCAGCTGGTGATCTAGTCATAACAGTCTCCTTCTATGGTACTAGAAACACCAGTGTTCTAACTCTAGCAGTGCTAATATTACACTCCTTTTTACATAGCCTACATCTTGCTATGGAATGTGAATAGAAGTAGCAGATGGTAATACAAAGATGACTCAGTACGCAGGGCGGGAAATTAGCACCAGCCACGGGCCAAATTCTGGTTAACTTTGACTTGGTGCTTGTGAGTGTATCCTACTAGTTACCTAACCGGTAACCAATCATCTTCTTATGGTTCATTTCAATCTGTTTGGCTGATGAAGTAGTCAAGTAATAAGTTTGGCCCAATTCTGGGATCCACCAGCCACTGTGGCTGCTTGATGAATATGGTATGAATAAAAACTACAGATGTTGAGTCAAAGGATCTTTTCAAAACTATCTCTAGCGCTACACAGGTTCCTTCCCTAGCAAACACTTAGCCTCAACTTAGGTCAATTTGCTGTCTTTGCATTAAGTTTCTGTTCTCAGACTGCTCGTTCCTGATCACAAAAGCAATGTGTTGGCCTCTATGAGCAGTGCTGGCTGGGGCTGTGTGAGCAAGGTAGAGATCCTAACCCCCCCCCCCATGTTCAGTTTCTTTACAGGAGCTGAATGATGTTGGCAGGTGTTGTAAAAAGGAGAGGGAATGCTTGAATCCATTTGTATGGAAACTAAAGCCTCACCAGTAGCTGTCAGTGAAGGAGGGGAGAGTTTGGGAGGATAAAAGAAGGATGAATATTGGTTTGTCAACAGAGATTAATCAAAGCACCACAGTTTCTGTGTGATGGCTCTGTTCTCTTATAATTGGCTATTCCAAAAGGTAGACTATTTTACAGACAGAGTGACAGATGTTTTAGTATTTTTCTGGACAAATGTATGTTGTGCCTATATTTGTGATAAAAGTCATTGACACCACTCACCACCACAGGTGGTGATTAACAACAGAATGCTTTGTGAATACTTGGTCTACAAATTGTATTGTCATTACTAGGACTGAATATAGAAAACTATCATATTGAGATTCTTTTGATAGATATTGCAATTGCGGTATGATTCACGATATTGGAGGGAATGGTATTTTTTGCATTATTATTTGTATTTTCATTGAGAAAAGTATTCAAATGATGGTGTTAAATTGCAATATGGATGGCCTAGTGAAATATCTGAATTGCAGGAGGCCACTAAATTAAGTATTGTGGTGCTGCAGAGATGTCCCGGCCTACAAATCATATTCTATACTGTAGACTTAAGAAAACATCTTTGTTTGCGACAGATCCCCCAAAAAATCACACTATGATAATTTAAATGTTTTTCAGTGAAAATGAGAATAATGCTACAAAAATGATCATTCCCTCTAATATTGCAAATCACATTGAAATGGCAAAATCAGTCAAAATAATCGCAAATAGATATTTTCTCTATCGTTCAGCCCTAGTCTGTACCGAACAAATATTTTCTTATGTCTGGAGAATACAATGTGTAGGCCATGGCATCTCTGCACCGTCAAAATACTTGATTAAAATGGTATTTGGACACACATCTTACCTTTATCAAATATTGCAGCCTCCTGCGATTTGGATATTGCATTAGGTCATATAACGATTTCAATAACATTTAAATAATTTGTTCAGACCTAGTCATTTTACTAGACCACTTGTGTTGAGGATGCCCTTGAGATCTTTTCTTTTTTCTGTAGCCTATTTCTATCAAATTCTTTCTCCTTATGACTTCTTCCCATGTCGTTGATCACCTACCTGTTGGTACAGGAGAGGTGATATGCAAAAGATTTAGTACAAGCCTACACAGTTTGGCTATTTTGTATGTTTCCACTGATGACTTATTCAAAATTTGTCATTTACTAAGATTTTGTTTCAAGGGCCAGTTTGCTAAACATTAGGTCCCATTTCCCCTTATTTTGTGCAGGCGCTATGCATCTGAACAACCAAACTGTCCACCCTTTAATTACAATTGTTAAAGAAAGAAAACAGAAAAATATTGGAAGTATTTGGGTAGTTGAACATTACATCGGTCCTCAAAAGTGTCACAGCCATCATCCGGCGCTGGTTGGGCATTAGAATTCCAGGCTACTGGCCGACCCTGCTCTGCCCGTCTCTCAGTGCTACAGGATTGGGGTTGGCTGGGTCAGCACAATGGAGACTCTAATTCCCACCCCCAGGGCACCTAATTAAAACTTACAACCAAGACAAATGACCTTTGGCACTCATGCCATCTCACGAGAGTCACCATACTGAAAACCTCATGACACGTGAAGTGAAGTGAAGATCAGTCGGGGATCAACATGTCCGTTTTACAGCTGCTTATTGCGCTGGAAATGTTTTGATATCTCACATCAGTCGCTGAGTCAGTAGTGGTCTTTGCTTGATCGTCTGTTATTTGTCAGATAGTATCTTAGGAATGTTTTTGACTCATGAAATGAGCTAAAGCTTCTGTTGATGCAAATGGTATAGGTCTAGGCTAATAGTTGCATTTGACCTTCACATAATTAATGGGTGTGCCTAAGATAAATCTTTATAGGCTTAAAAAGAAACTTGTGTTTTAACACTTTTTTTTCAGCAGCCATTTTGCTATGTTGGCAGTGGTTAATTTTCCTCTTCTTAAAATATTGTTTCAGAGAAATATGACCATATTAAGACATACGATTTTGCATCATTAGGCTAATCGAGTATCAGAAAATTGAATGTGTGCAGTAGTAAAATAGTTATACTGGACATTAATCCCTTTTTATCAAAAGGAAAGAGGCATGTTTTCAGAAGATGCCAGATCATATTAGCCTAATGCTTGTTTTTCTCCCCCCCCTTACAACAGCTGACTGATATGGCTGTCTAAGAACCTGCCAAGGACCTCTTCATGGATAACAGAAGAAGACGGCAGAGAAAAAACCATGTCAGATCCCGTTGATTCTGAGCACAGCCAGTGATCATAGGATCTGACCCACCAGCATCTTATCAAATTGACTTCAGTGCATGTGGCCTCTTCAGTTGTTCTTAGACAGGAGGTGGGGAGCACAAAGGCCCATCACTATGCACTATAAACGGAGAGACATGAGCTATGGCGATGTGGGCAGGAACAGGCTCCTTTCAGGCAGGACTATCCCTTTGGTTCTGGGGCTTTTGGTGGCCTTGGCCCAGGGCACTGTGCCTGGTGGGCATCAGGAGACCCTGGTGGAGATGATGTCTGTGGAGCTGGAAGCCTCCATGCAGTCATCTGTGCTCTCTGAGCTTCAGGCTGCAGTGTCTGCAGTAACAGAGGGACCACTGACTGCTATCCCAGATTCCCCTGCACCCACAGAGGGAGGACACACCAGGATCCCTGACTCTTCTGCAGTGGTGGGCCAGGTGTTTCAGCTGAGGGTTCCCTCAAGACCTGCCAATGGCAGCTGTAATGTCCACGTAAGTACTGCTTGGAGCCGGAAAAAGTCATATCCATACTGGGGTAGAAAAGCAACACAATAACGCAAAAACTTTTTTCTTTAATGGCAAATCTTGGAATTAATAATTTATGTATTTATTTTTGTTTTTATATTTTAACTTTTTCTTTCAAATTTTAAATGTTGTACTTACTTTAAAAAATGTTTTTGTTTATTTAGGACTTCACAGCCAATAAACAATCCCTTATAGCTAAATGCCATTACACAAATGGAAAAGGGAGTAAAATGTCCCAGCAAACCGAAACTTTACTGGCAGAGCGATCAATTAAGCCTATGAGGTAATGGTGGCCACAAAATTAGTTTTGGGTTCGGTACGATTCAGCGGGGAGAAGAAAAACCCAATGCCAATAGTATTTGGTTTAAAAATAATAATAATAATAATAAAAAAATAAAGATATATATATATATATATATATACATATATATATATATATATATATACATAGTTTTGCCTTCGCTGAAAGCATAAGGAATGCATACTTGTATATTATCAATTATTTGTTAATCCTAGGTGGGTCTCATAAGGGCGCGTGACTGACTTTTTTCCCCCCTCATTCCCGTGTGAGTTGTGGGCAGACAGTCTGGTAACTTTGCTCTGGAGGCATTAGTAGACATGTTGGATAATTCTTTGATAATTGTGCCTCGTTTCTGTTCAAGATTGAGAATTACCTTGTTGCTGAAGTGACTATGTGAGGAAATATTAACGTTGTGGCTCTACGTTATGCACTGAAATAACAAACTACCCGTGACTGCATTGGGCTGCATATAGTTTGCTAAACAACCACAATGCTTTGGTTTTGGATTTTGCCCTGTTTGAATCTAAATGGAGAGGTTGTTTAGCATAAATATTTTGCAGAGGAGTTGCTTTTGCCTTCCTGGTAACTGACCGGGGTGATGACCATCGGCCAATTGCGTTAAATGTATTGACGTTCACACACACCTCGCTGTGTGCAATTCTCACACACAGTCGCTGTTAAATCCATCACTATCATAGACATAACTAAATCTGTAATACGCCCAAACAGCAGACTTAAGCGATGCTGAAGAATATTATGTGATTTAGCTTGTCTTGTCCATTTATCAGTAATTGCCATTTCCCACACATGCTGACAACTGCACTCCTAACTCGCCTGGGCAAACTGAAAGGTCCCGCTCGGTTTTGGATTTAAATGCAGCAGGCACGAATTACTAACGTCAACTGAAATTCGTATTCCTTATTTTCAGTGTTGTATGACAGTAAATGTAAATGGTCAATGCTACCTTTATATGAGTCTCAACTGTTGCCCGTTCTACAAACAAAAGCACTCCATACACACCCCAAGAGTGATGTATTAGGCTACAGCAAAGAGCTCTACAGTGGCAAAGTGAACCAAACGGTCTCTAGGCGACCTGGACCGTGGGGGGTGAACCGAATGGTTCGGATTTTTTACATGAACCATTCTATCCCTATTTCTGTTGCACGTAAAAAGCCTTTTGATGATCCCCTACTCTGGAAATCTGGTAGTTAATGTTGATTGGATAAGCTTCGAAGACTGACCTTTCATGCTACAACAACGTTCAGGGGAACATTAGCTACCATATGGAACTTTATGCCAAGGTTATTCTATACAATAAAACAGAGGTACTGGTAGGCCTATATTACAAAACGATGCTACTGAAGAGATGACGGATAAATGTGAGATTTTTATTATTTTCAAAATGTTTATCACAAGCCAAGTATATGATGAAATATATCATTTTGTATATTATATAACTTTAAACATTGTGCCTTCTCTACCTTTTATATCCATAATCCTGGTCTGATTTATAACCATCTTCCTGATCATGAACTTATGCTTACTCCTAGCCAGTGGAGGGGTAACATTGGGACAAACATACCTTGCACAGAACAGAAAATGGCCTTCAATATGTATGAGGGGAGTGAATGAAGGAACAAAGATTTTTCAGGCAGCATTGTGGGCCTGTTCAATGGGCTTAAGTTTATATAACTAGTCACTCAACAATTTCATTTTCTTTTCTTTTTTAAACGTTGGTCCATGTGGCCATTTTAGTCTTTAGCAACGATATAAGGCATGTTGTCAATTCTCAGCAGAAATGCACACAGTAAAGCATTGTATTTTTGGCTTCGTTTTTTATCACCATATCACTGCTTATTGAAGTCGTCTGTGGTGCAATTTGTTCCAGCCAGCCTTATGAATGAATGAAATTAGATTATTATTGGCCCATACTGTGATGCGGAATGATATCCTGTCATATCGTAATGCCTCGAAATGAAGGGCGTAATGACTCAGATGGTTGTCATTTTGTGAATAGGACTCACTCTAGCTTCATTCCTGTTCGGATTTCACAAGATGTGATAAACTGTATGGAATTACAGACACAAATTCAAGGGAAAACATTAGGGCAGCCTGTATCTGAGATACATTTCTTGTCAAATATCCTCCTGTTTTCTCAGTGGCTCAGACTACGTGCAGTCTCACTGGTAGGATTCCTTTTGCATCGAGACATTTCTGACATTTTCCCTCGTTGTTCCAACTGCTTTTTAAAGTGTGCTCTTTTTTTTTTTTCCTCTTGTAGCTCACCGAGATGGGAAAGGAGACCTTGCCCTCTTGGCTCCACTGGAACAGAGAGGGCTGCATCCTTCGAGGTCTGGCCCTGGAGCAGGACAAAGGTGTGCACCATATCTCTGTCTCTGGAGAGGAGATAAAGTCTGACAAAAGCGTCAGAATGGCCCCCAGCACAGTCTTCTCTATTGAGGTGTACCCAGAAGAACGGGCAGACACTGAACCGGCCCTGCTTGCCCTCCAGTTGGAGACCAATGGGCTTCAGCCCTTTACCTGTGGCAGTGAGGAGCCTGTCACTGTCCTAACTGTCATCCTGGATGCTGACCTCACCAAGATGGCTGCTGAACAGAGGGTCAGCCTACTGGGCGTTATGAGGAAATTCTCAGGTGTCCCCCTGGAGCATATGAGGGTGGTCCCTGTTGTCAATAACCGTCTGTTTGACATGTCTGCCTTCATGGCCGGACCTGGGAATGCCAAGAAGGTGGTGGAGAATGGGGCCCTGTTGTCATGGAAACTCGGCTGTGCCCTCGACCAGAGCAATATCCCGGACATCAACAGTGTCCAGTCCCCAGCTAAGGATGGGACCATGTCAGCCAAACTGGGTTATCCGGTGGTGGGCTGGCACATTGTCAACAAAAAGCCCCATGCGGTGAAACGGGTCAGAAGGCAGCTTTACAACACTCCCACTCCTGTGCCCTCCCTGCTGCCCCCAACCACTCACCATGAACCCCCTGTGCGTGTTGTTCCCACCCCTACCTCCCCTTCTATTGCCCCAGCCACAGACAACTCCGCTCCCCCTGTCCGTGGCCCTTTGCCGCTTCCAGTACAGCCCACTATCAGGGTCAGAGATCAGATAGCCCATACGCCTGTTTTAGGGCCTCCCCAACCCACCAGAGTCCTAGGAACCACTAGTACCATCCCTATCCAGCCTACCATGACACGGCCGACATTTGTGGAGGCCACAGCCGTGCCAACACCACCACCAAGCACCACCAAAAGGCCCAAGACGTCTGCCACCAAAAAACCCAAGAAACCCAAAACTTCCACCCCAGCTCCCAGGGAGCCTAAGACCACAACAGCTAAACCACCAAGACGTACCACCCCTCTGTCTGTGGCTCCAGATAATAAAAAGCCAGAGATTCGCAACCCCATCGACGAGGTGAACGCATGGGTGGGCACCTACTTTGAGGTTAAGATTCCTCCTGATACATTCTATGATAGAGAGGATGGCACCACTGACAAACTGCGACTGACTTTGAGGAAGACCCCCAACGAGGCGGTGAGTGAAACCTCGTGGATCCAGTTCAACAGCACCATCCAGCTCCTGTATGGTCTGCCAGAGGAGCAGCATGAGGGCAAACATGAGTACTTCATGTTGGCCACTGACAAGGGCGGCAAGAGCACCATAGACGCATTTGAAGTTCGTGTCAACCGTTGGTCAACTAATGACAAACCGTCAGTTGTGTTTGCTGCCCGTTTCCATGGCGATCCCCAAACTCTGACCAGTGATGTCCATAAGAAGATTCTTTTGACTAAAAAGTTGGCCTATGCCCTGGGTGACCGCAACAGCAGCACTGTGACATTGAGAAGCATCACGAAGGGCTCTATCGTGGTGGAGTGGACCAACAACAGTCTTCAGCAGAGCCCCTGTCCCAAAGACCAGATCGCTGCTCTCAGTAACAGAATTTCCGATCCCCAAGGCAGGCCTAAACTGACCTTCACCAAAGCCATGGAGCCCGAGTTCAAAACCATCAACATCTCCGTTCGTGGCACCAACAAATGCCAGAGCTACACGTTTGTCCCACCGGGAGAGATGCCGATGCCAGCTCCCCCTACAGCCACAGCTTCACCAGGCACTGGGCGTCGGAGCAGCGACGACGTCTACTTACACACGGTCATCCCAGCTGTGGTGGTGGCTGCCCTGCTGCTGATAGCGGGGGTCATTGCCATGGTCTGCTACCGCAAGAAGCGCAAGGGGAAGATGACGATCGAAGAGCAGGCCACATTCATCAAGAAAGGGGTTCCCATTATCTTTGCGGACGAGTTGGATGACTCCAAGTCTCCCCCATCCTCCAGTATCCCTCTCATCCTTCAGGAGGAGAAGCCCCCTCTGCCCCCTCCGGAGTACCCCAACATGGCCGGCCCCCACAGTACCTTGCTCAACCAGGACCTGTTGGAGGAGTACTCCATTTATCAAGATGACGATCCTAATGCACCACCCTACCAGCCCCCACCACCTTTCACCGTCCCCATAGAGGGCAAAGGCTCTCGTCCCAAGAACATGACGGCGTACAGGTCGCCACCGCCCTACGTTCCCCCCTAACGCCCACAGGAGCCTTCGGTTTGGGAGGCAGGGGCGCCGTAGGGCTGCTTGTTTGTACGAAAACTTATCACAGGAGGAATTTTACATGCGTTCAAATAAGATGGCTTTGACTTTGTAGAGGAGCAGGCAACCATACCCATATACGTGACCATCATGGATAAGATGCTGTATTATACAATTCTAATACTGGCACAGGACAACTGGACAGGAACCGGTTTGTAACTCCAGCACTCTTTTCTTTTGTTGTCCTTCGGTTCTGCTTTCAACTCTTGCGTAATCTTTTTTTCTTTTCTTTTTTTTTTTAATCTGTTTTTGCCAAGAAGAATCAATTTTATCTTCGATGATGTACTGTTTCTATTGTATAGAAAATAATAAAGAAGCAGGAAAGACTGCAGGCTGCAGGGCCTTGGAGTAAATGTCACCATGACAACAGACTTGAGGCTCTCCCTCGCAACGTTAATCTTTATACCAGTTCAGTATCATTCTTATCTGTCTTTAGGCCAGGTTTACTAAGACTTTGCACCTGTTATTTCTAGAGGGGATGAACTACAAAAAGCCAAACTAAAAGCATGAAACCATGTTTTATTTACACACAAACTTAAGTTTCTTATGTTTCTTAGTCTTGATCTTTCCTTGTTCTCTCTCTATGCTTTGCTCCCTCTTGACAATAACATGTGCAAACATTGCACTTATGCAAATTCTTGCTAAACCTTGCACTTTGTGTCTTGCAGAAATGAACAATTGTAACTGGTAGTCAATTAAGGATGAGGATGATTTCCTTTTCTTTTTTTTTTCTTTAACACACTACATGACTGAGATTTTCTCTGTTGATCACAAAGGACAGCATACTGATCAAACCTGTTGTAGATGTAGCCTAATTAAGTTACAAAACAAATAATAATGACATTTTTTGTGTGCCGCTGATCCTGCCTGATAAATGAGATGACTGGTCCCGGTGTTGCCAAGGCGATGTCTGTGGTCAAGACAAACATTGCGGGGTCACTACCACACATAATGAAGGCTGGATTAGGTCGCTGCGGTTCACAGCAGGTAAAAGGATCAGTGAGGTGAATAATTAGGCGGATCTACTGTCTTAGATTAAGTTGGTTTTGTTGGCGTGAGGGGGAACATACAGTACTGTATTACCACTGCTCTGCCTCTAGCTGCTGCACTGTATCTTTAGTGTGCTGCCTGTTATCAGTTCAGACGAGGCATGGGGACATGTGTATGTACATAATGGTGTGCCTGTGAAATTGAAGAACTCCATAACGTTAGTGTTTTATCAGTAGAGTTAGTTTGGTTGGGGGGGGGGGGGGGGTGAAGGAGGAAAATCATTTTATTTTTTAATTGTCTGTCTAGATTTATGATCACACAATCATAAGAAGAAGAAAAAAAAACCTTTATAGTTTGTGGGGGTACAAAAAGAGTTAACTTGCCCATCACTGAAAATAATGCATCATGTTAAGATTATGATGGGGGAAGAAGAAACCACAATAATGTACGTGAATAATGTACGTTTCATATCTGATATCACCATAAGAAAGAAAAAAAAAAGGTTCAAAAATCTAATGTTTTTACTGAGTTTTTGATACAGTCTTAAATTGTTTTATGAAAGTATATTAATAAAGATGTACTACTATTTGTAAAGCCTCAAAGACCCTGTATATTCCCATTATTTTTAAAATTAATTTTGACTGGATTTAAATTATGAGTTTGATCTTTTTATCTTATCAATATTGTTAATCGTGATAGAAGAAACCTCATGCCCAAGCGCATAATTCACAATGCAAATTAAGAGTAATTAAATGCACATATGTTACAGTGTATATGCAGAGATGGTCAAAGCTATAGAACGGCGCAAGCTAGCCTTGCAGGTTTTTAATCAAACGGGGCATCTTTTGTTCATGAAACATTAGATTTAGTCCTTTCAGAAACCACACACACATTGACCCTACTGCTTTATGCTCTGCATTATTCATGATGAGGGAAAGGTCTTTGTGTTTTACAAGCTGGGGTGTTAAGTACAAGTCCAGACTGAGTGATGAATTGAGGTCAGATTTTATGATAATGGACCAGAGTGTTATATGTGCAGATAGAGGAGTTAGTTCCTACTAGTCTACACCGTTTTCGGTTAACGTTTCCCCCCCCATACTTACTCAGTACCTGAGTTTTTGCCTAAAAAGTAAATTATTTGTGTCAAACATTTAATGTTAACTCACCATTATAATGATATCACATCCCTGATTTCAGGTGCAGTATAGGGCATGTAAACTAAAAAGACAATAAGGCTATAATCCGATCAATGGGGCTGTTGCACTCTGGGTACAATACAGGTAACACACTTGTTAAAAAATTGCA
Source organism: Parasudis fraserbrunneri (assembly GCA_900302295.1). Lineage (NCBI taxonomy): Eukaryota > Metazoa > Chordata > Actinopteri > Aulopiformes > Chlorophthalmidae > Parasudis > Parasudis fraserbrunneri. The sequence continues at coordinate 6,598 of OMKL01143387.1, read as the reverse complement.
TACTTGTCATAATGAATAGAATCTGTAGCAAGAAACCCCATACGGCCATACCAGTAAATGTTATTTTAACGCCAGTGTTCCTACTCAGGCTTTAGGTGGGCTGTCCCTCTTTCAAGGCTCTGCTCCTACTCCTAGTGACTAATCACTGCTTTACAAACCCTTTATTACAGAGCCTGTGTTATGATGGCTCATTCACGAGGGTCAAAAACAATTCTATTAGTAGTTGGTGACGCGTTGCAGACCCATGCCTCCTTGACAAGCAGCCATTTTCAGTACAAATAATGATTTGTTGTCCACATAATGCCTGAGTGAAATACTTCACCTGCCGTGGCCTCTCGGAAGGCTTGTGGGATGTTGATGAGATTTGCGTCATGGTTTTTAGCCATGAAACAGAAACCTGGTGGACAGTACATTATCCTCCTTGTTGCCATCCACAGGAGAACATTTACTCACGATTTGAACAATTTAATCCAGGGCTGTGCTCGACGAAAGAAATTGAAATTCTAATAGTCATAGAATTTGTCAACTAATCAATTAGTTGATTTCCTCTACAAATCTGTGAAGTTTGAGTTTCCCACATGCAGTAATGCAAAAGGACCTCCTTAAATATAGTGCTTACCAGAGATGTCCTTTATCATTTTTCAGGAAAGAACACATTCAGCATGGTAAAAAGCATAAAAATCAACTAATGGACTAACAAAATGTTGGTGGATTAAGACCAAACCGACTGACTAATGGACTATGAGGGGGCAGCCCTAATTCAATCTGCATGTTACTCTGGATCCAAGGCTGTGTAATATTCCTCCTTTAGTATCTCAAGGCTATTGTCGGTGAGTCGTCATGTCTCAGGTCCACTTCTTCAGCCAGTGATTTACAGTACAGAAAGGCAAGACTATCTTTTCATGTCAGTCCTCTGAGCCCAAACATACAGTCCTCCTGGACTCTGCATTACAGTTGCAGGACGACCATAGTAGCTACAGTTGGGTAAAAAAAAAAAAAAGGATGCCCATAGTGGCTATTGTAACAATGGATAGAATATGGATAGCCATAGTGGCTATAATTATTAGACAGAAAATGGAAATCCATAGTGGCTGTAGTTAAAATATAGCCTTATTGGGTATAATTATTAGATTGTGGATCCCTCTGAAATTCCGCCCCAAAATTTATTTTGCTTCATTATCTGTAATTAACTAGCCTCTGCCCCAAGCACTGTCCCACTAGAGGTATAACATGAGAATTAGTAATTATGAGATATTTGACAAGATGTGATCATCACAAAATAGAAATAATGATTATCCAGTTGTTTCATCAATGAGCCATTAACAGTGCTTCATTGAAAATTACTATTTAGTTGATTATCTACAGAGATGATGGTGCCACTGTAAATGGCAGATTTAAAGACCGATTAAACACGGAATTAAAAACCTTACATTTCAATTTCAGCAGGGATTCTCCATGGGCAGAAATTCTCCTCGACTAGGCATGCCTTTCCTTTGTAACCTGCCCATGAACTTGTGGGTCTATTCTTATAAATGTTCTCTGGATTTTCTTTTTTTTTTGCTCTGTATATTATCACAGCGGGTCAGTAGCTGGACTCTAAATGTGGCTGTGCAGTAAGAGCAGCCGGTGTGTTAGGTGATGCGGTTGAGATGAGGCTTTCTTCTGCCCCGCCACCTCTCACTTCATCAAAACCCTTGCACTCATTAATAATGTACTGGAAATGAAGGTTAATGTATGTGATGAAATATGTATGAGTTCTATGAGAACCTATGCAGAACTGACCTTTCAGTTGTTGATTTGTCTGATGCAGTGCCTCATGTTCCTGCTGTGGACTTAGCTTTAGTTGCTCTCTGCATAAACATCACCACCTCTGTTCACCTCGGTACACTGTGTTGCCACCAACCCAGGCTGCCACCCCTTTTAACACGTGAAACAGAGGATCAAATGGAGATACTTACATACATGATAAAATAGGCATTAAGAATGGCAGGACAGAGGCAGATTTACACGTGTACAAAGTAAGATGCAGAATGTACAGTGCATACACAATATATTTAGAAAGTGGCAGAACACTAATCAAACATCATTCTTCAAGTGGTATGATTATTCCTTGGATCATAACAAATGCTCATTAGCCACATAGTGGTACCGGGCCAACCTCTCTATTTAAACAGGAGGGTAATTATTTCTCAGTTATAATGCACTTGCACTCTGTCATTGACACAAACTCAAATTATTTGAAAAGACACTAATGATCTATCTTCATATTCAGCCCAGTGGTTGAGGAGGCTATTAGCTGATCTGGTAATCAGCAGTGCTGGTAGAGTAATGGAAGGCCAGTGTGGTGGTCTGCATAGTTGAAGCCAGTTTCACAAACTGCTGTCGACCTTTACCCTAGTGATGTCATTGATGGATGTACCAGTGATGGGCTACCCATTACAGGCCCAAAGACACAGAGATGTGGACACTAATTGTCTTACTCAGTAGGCCTGGCATAATAAAGGACTACTCTCCCCTCCCCTGGGCAATATCCACCACAGTGCTCTTAAGTGTACATTAACAACTATATTATACGTATATCATTTTTACTGATCCCCTTGGTGTATTTAATACAAACTTGCCTAAATCTCTACAATAATTGTAAATATGTTCAAGAGAGGAAAGGGCATTTATTTATATAATTTCATAAATCATTATAATCAATCCATATAACATGTTTGATATTATTGTTTCCTCTCATAGATTGCCTATTTTTATGTTTACATTGCAATGTGGGTCTACATCTTCAAAGGTTCAGGATCTGTTAAAAGAATAGCAAATAGAAACAGCTGATGTTATTAACAATATTATGAAGTTTATGACTTCATTCAGTATAAAAATCTCTTGCCTCTTGCATTTCATATAAGTCTCAAGAATGTTCAGTTCTCTATGTTAGAAATACCCTACTACTACTTTCTGAAGAGTTCATACTAGTATTGAATGCAACCCTGAGATTTTCTGCTTATGTGGCATTTTTATAGCACAGATTTATTGGCCCATTAATCTTGACAACTGATAACCTTCAGGTGAGCTAAGGCAAAATGTCACAGGAAAACAAAAAAATGAACTGAATGGAGGAGAATGGATGAATCATCACACTCAAATAACTATTTGGTGAATTTTCATTGCAAGTAACTAACTTATATTAGTACAGTGCTAATTCTGGTATTGCTTGTTGATTCATTCAAAAGATTGGCCAACTGTTTACATATCAGAGGGACAGCAGTTGTATAGCAAATGGTCACCCATACCCATTGACAATAACCATAGTGCCATCTTGTGAAATAAACTGATAACTGCATAGTAATGCTTGGTAATATGAGCCTGGATGTCCTAAGCCCTGGAAACCGAGTCTTTTCAGAAGTATGTTTGGGAATCTATCTCTGCTGGACCTGACAATCTTACATTTTGAATATTAAG
>OMKL01143386.1:0-14014 GCA_900302295.1 Parasudis fraserbrunneri | reverse complement strand
ATTTTTATGGTCAAAGAAAATATTCTGATTAGGGCTTTAATTGTAATAGAATAATGAGTCCGTTTTTAAGGCGTGATTATTCTTTAAGAAGGGCGGGAACTTCGGGGAGTTCTTCATCCCTCTAGGGACTGCTGATTCTCTGGAGGACAAATTAGTTTGTTTTTTTGATCTGACACCAGGGTTCCCCCTCCAGTGTGTGTTGAGAGGCTCCAGCTCAGACAGAAGCTGATGTCTCCCTCTACTGACCGGAGAGAGCACTGCAGTCCCAAGGTTAGCGAGGACAGCCCAACAAACACTGATCTACCATATATAGACTGAAAATAAAAGCATTTCAGTAAACCGAGCTATAACAGAATTGAAATGAAAATCAGGAATGATTTCTAGCTTCAGTCGTGTGGAAATGGCACAAAATCAAACACAAAATGAGAGTGGTAGAGGGAGTACCGTGTTGTTCAAGCACTTTCAAGCTCAATCATGTCATGTCATGTCATGTCATAGAATGCCTCATAATCATACTTATAACACATTATAGCACAGTCATAAGGAGGGGCGTTAATAGGACTATAATTGTGTATAGACATAATGTTTCATAACAATTTTTCCTCTGTAAAGCTTTTAGAAACTGACTTAGGACATCTTGTATCATAGCATTTTATAATGACTATGCAGGCATACAGCATGTAATAATACTCACTGGTGTTCCACGGTAGCTACATTGTGGAAATTGTGGATCATGGGCAACACAGCTTTCACAATACATTATCATCACTGATATGATTTCTGATAATGTGGTTACAAGCAACTTAATTGAGAAATGAAGTACTTTTAGGGGCTCATAGTTAGAATAAATACTGCAAAGGATACGATAAACATCCTGTAAGATCAAAGAAAATGACGTCTCCAACTCCGTCGTGTTCTGCTCATTTGACCTTATAGTAAATGAGATTAACACATATATGTCTTGGAGAAGCAGTGCTACATTTTAGCAGTCATAGTGTGGAGTGCAAACATTTCACAAGAGTACTTTGTCCCCATCTTGTGGGAAAGGGCAGTAGCCTACAGGAATGAAGCACAAACTCCATGTTTGATCTTTATGAGTCAAGATGTGTACTGTTGAGTACACGCTGTGAAACTCATTCAGCAACATCTATCTATCTATCCATCCATCCATCCATCCATCTATCCATCCATTGTCCAATCATCCATCCATCCAGACAACGAGGACTTCGGCGTCTTTGTCTCATCCTCTCCAGTTTTATGTCCTTACGCGGGCAGGTATCTGTGCATGCTGTAGATTCCTGAACACACGATGAAAAGAATAGGGTCGACACAAGACATTTAAAGACCTCTTTTCTGCTGTACCAACCGAGGCCGCCGGTTTGCTACTTGCCGAGATCCCTATTGAAGTGAAAGGAGGCTGACATGTGCCATTGTAGAAAGATGAAGTGCTGGGGAGGGAATGTATAATGGAAAACACTGTTTGAATATACAGTGATTGCGGGGGTGGGGAGAAAGAATGCTATTGTGGTGTCTGTTCTGCTCCATAGATGTACTTTAATAGCAATGTGAAAAAGTACATTATGTCCTGATGAGGTCACTTTAAAGATAACTTTATTTGTCAATGACACAAGGCAACTGAAATGTGTTCTCTGCATTTGACCCATCCTAAGGGTTGTCCCTTTGTTGTCCCTCCCTCACCCCCCAAACTTTCCATTATGAATAGCCAATAGAACAAAGGCTCTCTAACTGTATTTGGAGTGCATCGGATCATTGGATCATTTATTTATTAGGGGTGCAAGCGAAGCTGCTGGAACCCTATTGTAATTGAAAGGATTATCATTTTTTTTATTTTTACTTTTTCTCGCTAAAAGCGTGTGCAGCTCATAAACTGTAGGTCCCAGAGCAACCACATTTGGCAGGTGGGTTCCTATGGCCCCCCACTACTCAGGCAAGGCCATGCACCCATGTCGGCCAGATGGTGGCACTATAATAACAAATCACACTTAAAAGGCTATAACTCCCACACCTTATGTCCAAGTGACATGATACGTAACACACATATGCAGCCGGACGTGCTCTACAACTTTGCCTCTGGGACCACCCATGTCTGCCATACTGAATTGCCGCCATTTTGTGTTTTATGCAAAACAGTTTTTTCCCTAAGGCTTTTTCTCTTGTTGTCTTATCAACACCAACGTGGTCAGACAGCATAAGGAGCTTGAGATACACAAACAATCTTCAATCTGGCCAGATCAGATAAACGGTATGGCCACTCTTAACCAATGAACTTCTTGAACTTTGACAAAGCACAAAATTGTCCATAAGTCAGCATTATTTGATATAATCATCATGATATTCAGTAGATATGTTGAATGAAGGTGTATGATCATGAGGACAAAACCATTTAAAAATCGCTCCATAGGGGGCGCAATAGTGCCAACAAATGTGTACTAAAACAGCCTTCCAGTGCATGAAGATTTACAAAACGGTGCACACAGGTCCAGTCATAAGCCAAACTAGGCATCCTCAAATATGGGGCCAATATTCCTGATGGTGGCGCTATAGCAGCAAATGTAATTTCTTACATTCTCAAAATTGTTCAAATTTTTGAAAATTCATTAAAGATCCAAAGTATGTGCTAGAGGTCTGTAATCTTCTGAGGTTGTCTGCCCAAATGAGATTAGACTTTCATTCACTGCAACCTATGGTCAATTCAGAAGTCCATCACTCTATATTTTTCAAAATATGCTAAATCAATTAACATCTATATCTCTACAAGTCTTCATTCAAATCCTACCAACATTGACACATAGTTTGTGCACATGCTCAATATCACATATTTCAAATGGTGTTCTGATATGTCAAACGATGAGTCCGCAGTGACATTCAATGTCTTACTGTAATTAGTACTGTATGCACAACATTTTCTATTTCGCCAAATGTTCGATCAAACTTCACCAACATATTTGACAATACACCTGATATCAACAGAAGTTGGTGTGATTTCTTTCAGAATTGTATCACCAAAACTTTATTTGTTGTGAATTTGTAAAATTTAGACAGATAGATTTTCTGCCATTTTGAATTTTGGCCAAATCTGTTTTTTCACTCCCTAAAATTACTGAACCGGACTTTTGCACTTTGATCACTTTAATACAATGGGATTGTGCAATTATAGTAGTGTGGATGTTGATGGATTTGTTTGTTGAACATAATCATTGATTGAGAGGAATTTAAATGTGTGGACTGATTGAATATTGGTTGCTCTGATATTTTAAAGGTCTACCTCCAAGAGAGTCATTCCATTACTGTACCTTTTCTCTAGCGCCACCATTTCTTTTTCATTTCAAACCTTTAATCTAACTCGAGAAACACTGAGGTTTCCCTCATTTCCAGCGACAATGAGCCAATCAGGCCAAACTGACAAGATAACTTGACCTTTCCTCTACTGGTAGTATAATGCCATAATGCCCAGTGGGATAATACTTAATGCCTAAATGCATAATGTCCAATCCCCAATGCCCAATGCATAATACCATAATGCTTAATGTCATAATGCACAATGCTTATTGTTTAATATGCTTCAGTGCCCCATATGCCCAATGCTTGGACCCCTGCAATGGCCGCCTGCGGCTATATTTAACGTTAATTTTTTAGATGTGATGCAACTCTATGCACTGGCAATGTCACTAACTCACTCACTCATTCATTCATTCAGTCAGTCAGTCAGTCATTCATTCATTCAAAACAAATCCCATGGGGGAAGATACCAGGGGGTTGGACCAACAGGATTTTTGGGTGGCAGTGGCTCGCTTAGGCCTAAAAAAAAAAAAAAATGTATAAGCCAGGATTCATATTACGTGTCAACATATTTTTGAGTATCTGTATCGGTATCGAGTATCGGAGTATCGGTCCCGAAACATAATGAGGTGGTGGGCCATAGGGCAAAAAAAAATTGGGGGGATTAGACATTGATTATTTAGAAATGTAACAAGTAGGCAATGTCTTCTTAGATCTTACACCATCATATCGTTTGTTAATATGCCTTGTAAAAAAAACTAAAACAGTTGTCACATGATCACTCCTCAATTAGAATCAAAATGACTGAACAGCATACCGTATCGCTCCCTGAAACTCTTTGAAGGGCCAAAAATAATATTCTGGAGGGCCACATTTAGCCCCACAGGACCTACTTTGGGTGGCCCTCATCTCACAGCTGGTCTACGCTGGCCGCATCAAGTCACTTGAGCCCCTTGCACGAGACCTGCGTTTAACCTCCATTGACTCAGGTTCAGCGGCGAATTCTAAATGCATGAAGTTGAGTCAGAGAGCTAGGTTGTAGGACTGTTTTTGTGCGTTATGACTTTTACAAAACATACACACACAGATGCGCGATGAAAATAGGGCTATTTTGTTTAATCCACCTATTTTGGGCTTTTGTTGGGACAGCACCCAAAAATGAAGAATAGCCTCAACACTGTATTGCCTGCTGAACAGATCTATTCAGTGGTAGCCCACCCACTAATCTCAGAAACCCAGAAGTTCTCCCTGGAATGATGTTTAGTGTATTGCACCAGAGCTTCTGGGGGCACCGTACGGTATTCGTGAACAGGAAGTCAAAGGTTTAAGGGGAAGGTCTTAGCCTCCGTTTCCTGTAATGTAATAGCAGTGGATTATCATAGATACAAATTCATTAGCTCAGTGTTTATCACAAATCACAAATGCAGATAATAATAATTTGGACATAGTTGTTTTCCAAGAGAGATTTTTTTTTTCAATCTACAAGAGTTTCTGGTGGTTTGTTGTTTCCAGTATATCGCCTGCACGGTGAACACGTAAGAATCGGTTGGATTTTTAAACGTCATGAAAATGAAATGCATCCTCAGGGCCATGGCTGGATTATGCCACTACGGGGCCCCTGGGCAAGAGGGTGATATGCCCCCCCCCCCTCCGTCCCTCAGGGGACAGACATAACTAAGGGGGTCTGGGGGCATGCTCCCCTGGGAAGATTCTTCAAAAACAGCTCTGTAATACTAATTTCTGCTGCCGTTTGGTAAAGGATATCTGACAAAATTGGGGCCTCTGTACTTTAAACAGTATGCTGGGGCCCCTTTCAATTAAAATCATGCTTGCATGGGCACATATTCCAATTGAAATTAGTGAAAGGATATAATTAATTATATTCGTATATCCTGGGTGTCTCTGGGCCTTAGGTGGCATGGGCCCCGGGGCATTTGCCCGGTATGCCCTGTCGGTAATCCAGGCATGCTCTGAGCAGCTTTCATATAGTTTGCCATCAGACTCTTGATGTTCTGAGATGCTAGTAGTATGAGATTAGTAGCCTACTGAATGATATTTTGTACTCCATCAATGAATTGACAGCCATATTGGTTATCAGGAACATTTACACGCATATGCAGAAATGAATAGACTTGAAGTGTATTTCAAGTGTGTGAGTCGGAGCCAAGTTGCATGCTAGCATGCACCTGGTGTAGACAACACATTGATTAAAATGAGAGCGTTTCAGCTCTGGGAGACATAGACTAGGCTTTAGCATATGCATATGGTAAGCTTTTTACATACACCCCTCCCCCAATCCTTTCTAAATCACCTTTAAACATTCTCCCACATCTGCATAAAAACTTCTCTTTGACCACACAGTTTGAACCACATAAAATCAGTCAGCATTCAACTCAACCCGTTCCGCTAACAATGACTTCAAGTTCCTTTTTTTTTCTTCTTTTTCTTTTTCATTTTTTAAAAAAGAAAATACTATTAGCGGGGATCTGAGGGACAGGGTCTTCTCTACCCACCGTGCACTGTAAAGCATTCCACTTCCAAAAGACAATATTTGCCCCGCGAAAAAGTGAGGTCATCCATTGCAGCAGATGCGATCCGCGACCGATCGGAGAGAAGTTTAACACCGTACATCACCACGTTCATTTATCACGGCGCTTACTAAAGTGATCTCTCGACACGCAGCGCCATTTGGCACCCCGCTGTTATTTCAGCTGATGACTGAATCAGGACTCGTTTCGGCTGCCAAAATGTCTCCCCCTGCAGTGCATTAGGCCGACTCTGATACCCATCTCCTCCAGCTATTACTGGTCATGGCGGAAGTTAAGAAACGAGAAGTAAGTATCAGTAAGTAAACAACAAGAAATAATTGCAAAATCTACTTAGCTTAACTACTTATAGCTGTAAACTAGACTATAATAAATGTTAGGCTACTGCCTTGTTCTAAATATTATTTGTTTTGGTATTCCCCCAGTTTTCTTTTTTGGATGACTGACTTCTTTTGGGATGTTTTGTAAAAACAAAGCCAATCAACTAGCGATGTGTGTGTGTTTGTGTGGCGATTCCACATTGTTTTTGGACGACAATCTTATGCTAAGGATTCACCAGATTCCCATCTCAGTGGCCAGGAATGTAATATCTTAACTCAGCCCCAACCACTGCCCCAGCTCCTGCATTTACCCCAGATAGAGTTCCTGCTCCAGTTACAGCTTCAGCTGTTGCCTCACCTCCACCTCCAGCTTCAGCCTCAACTGTGGCTCCTGTCCCATCCCCTGCTCCTTCATCTATCAGACCTCCTGTCCCAACCCCAGCTCCTTCATCTATCAGACCTCCTGTCCCAACCCCAGCTCCTTCATCTATCAGACTTCCTGTCCCAACCCCAGGTCCTGCATCTATCAGACCATCAGACCCAGGTTCCACTAGACCCAGCACCAGAAGGACCACCAACTGGTAAGTTTTAGAAGCCTGTCAACATGAGTAGGCCTAGGCTATAAACACAACATAACTGTATTCAAAAACATACGTGTAATGTGATGAAATATGGTAAGAAATTATGCATCGTCCTTGGTAGGCCTACTATTTGTACTATAATACTTGAGTAGCATTTAGAAGCAATGTTTGTTCTCAATACTGCCCATATATCCATTGTCTCAAAACGTAAGCCATGGTATCATTGCCCTTAGGTTGTAATAGGGGCATACATGTAAATAACCTGTATGCACTGTCTACATGCCAGTTATGAAGAAGATGAAGGTTCACCCACCTCCAACCTCCCAACAAGTCTTTTTTGATTGAGCTGATGCACCAACACCCATCAGCTGAGACAGCTCATCTCCCCAAAACCCTTGCGGAGCTGGAGGCAATATGTGTCAGGCACCCAGAAGTTCTGGGTGCCACTGCCACCCAAGCCATGTCCTCATCTTTCCTCAGAGGAGCCCTCTCCTGCTTCAGATGAAGTTTCGTTTTCCACCCCAGGTTCCTCAAGGCCAACTCACAGGAGGAGTGTTAGAGGGGTACAGGAGGATCTTGTACAGGCATTGAAAGATTCAGAAGGTGCTAGTCAGAAGCGGAATGAGGAGCAGGTGGACCAATTTAGGGAATCCCAGAGTTCCTTTGAACGTACGATGACCTTATCTTTTAAACAAACAAAAGTAGAATGGTTAGATCTACCCTATACCCTATGAGTAGAAATAGGATAGAGCTTGATTAATAGTCTATATTATGACATGTTCTCACTCAGGTCTGAACTTATTTGTAGTTATTTTTGGTAATATTTGTGTTCATGTACCTTAATGGTGCTGCTTTTATTTCAATTTTTTTTGCTACTTCAGCACTGCAGTAAGAAGATAACTTTTGTTCATTTAAGGTTATTTCCTTCAAATGTCTGAAAAGGAAAATAGCCACCACATTGCTAAAATTGAAAGGTGTTCCCGTGTTTAATTTACCCAAACATGTGGAAAAAAAATTCTGAATTGAAAAAGCATCATTGTTTCAAGGTTAGTTTGAAGTGCCACCACTTAAATGGCGGATGCAATTATTTTCCAAATGTAAGTGGTGCTTACATTTGTAAAAGAAAAGTTGTGCCAGCTCTTGTAAAGAAATGTATTAATTGATTCACCAAATGACCCCCCAAACAAAGTGTGCTGCGCACTCATAATGTAGCCTGAAGGGCTCCTGTGATCCTCGCCTTCACCAAACAAATAATCATAATTGCGACTGTTTTCCATTTATCAGTCAAATAAACAAGGAACCAAATCCAATGTGTTCAATTTACTGAACATAAAAAAAAGAAAAGAAAAATCGAAATCTGTGAGCTGAATCAGTGCAGTTGACACAAACAAAACCATCAACTAGTCGGATACCTACGCCGTGTCCAAAATTCAAATAACCATGCCCATCCCTATTATTTATGAGCACCTTTATTTACAGAACAAAGAAACATTTTATTTTGCTGTCAGATAAAACGAAATTTAGCAAAATAGCCTGAGTTGGTGTGCTGGTGTGTGTGCGTCTTGTAGGTGGCACCTCCATCATAAAATGGGACTGGATACAGGAACAACCTCACTGGGGCAGCCGTCAGGGGTGCTCTTTCACCTGCACCTAATTCAAATGATGTGTGCAGTACACATGCTGCAATGATGAGTTTCATTAAAATGTCCAGCCTTGTATTTTCCTAGTCCCTTAAAACGCCTCCACTTGCATTTCATGCGTCCAAAGGCTTGCTCCACTACAACCCTGCCTCGACTCGCCTTTTCTTCTTCTTCTTCTTCTTCATCTTCTTCTTCTCCGGTGTCAGGGCTCCATTATCCCTCTTAGGGTTGATGATGAAGGGATAGTTGTTGCTTACGTAAGCACTGTCCCCAAGCAGACTGCACTGTCCCATCTTCCCAGCTGACAAAGAACTCTGAACACAAGAGACATCCTGGAGTCATTGACTCTAACCAGGTGGTCCTGTGAGGATGTCTACGAACCGCCCTGTGTCATCCGCTATGTGTGACACAGCTGTGTCATCCCCCGGAGAAGCACAGGAGTAGAATCCTTTGCGGTTCATGTAATCTCCAACCCCACACCACTTTACCCTGATGTGGCATCCATCCATAGCCTTGATCACATTAGACAGGCCGCACCCGTCTCAGGAACGCTCCCGCACTCCCTCTCTTTTTACACTCTGCGGGCCGGGTGAAGATGAAGTTGGATCCGAGGGCACAGGTCTTCTCGAGTACCTCGCACGGCATGAGCAGTCCTGACAGCTCCCTAAGTGAGTTGTGATTTGCCATGTACCATATATCGTATCACAACTTCCTTTTCTTTCTTTCTTTCTTTCGGTCTTTTGAAGGCACATTTGGCAAGTTGCCAGAATGGTCCATGTGATTCATCCGCTGCCCTTCCAGATGCCTGATGAACTGGCCTTTATCCAAACGGAGATGCCGTCGAACTGCTGTATTGCGCGTTTCCAGAATTGATGTCCATTGTGATCCTGTCTCGAGGGCCATGCAGCAGGTAGACAGCAACAGACAAGAGAAAGAATACGTTTCACTGGGATATTTATTTGAAAGATTCTGCATAACATCAATATATATAATCACTTAAATCTATAGTGGGAAGTCTTTTATTTTTGGCAGTTGGCAAACTGCTTTTGTGGAAGAGGTCAAGGCCTATTTCACAATTAGGCTAGTGAATGATAAACGTATTAACTGTATAATTACAGCGGTGCATAAGCATTCATCGAATCATACTGGAAACTGATTGAATAGCCTTGCCTTCAAATAGTCTTTGTCATGCCAATTAAGTGCTATAGACAAAGTGTTATAGACTATAAATAATAATAATAATAATGATAATAATAAGACCCCAAAGGTCTGTTGCTTTTGGAAATGCGTCAAATCTCGGAAGTTTGCGATGTCGTACATTTCATTGCCGTGGATCTTTAATGGGGAGCTAAGGTTGAAACTGATATACTATATTTATACTATACTATATTTTGTGTACTTATACTATGGTAATACACAAACTGCTCCACCATACCAATAAGTGGATTGGGTCCTAAAGGGAGCTTTTTCTGTGTTCATCAGTACATCAGTCATTGAGAGGCAAGAATGTGTTCCATAGTGCAGATTTAGATCTACAGTAAAATCTAATTTACCCAAACCTCAGAGTTCCGAACTAACGGGTTCAACGAACCAGCCAGATATTTTGTTTGTTACTTCACTTGACTGTTGATATCTGAACACATTATGCAGTAAAAAACACGTTTCCTTCCAAATATTGCACTTGGAAACAACTTTGTAATGTATTTTACTGAACAAAACATTTTTCATAAGCGGTACACTACCATGTGTTTTCACATATATTTTAATAATCAGAACATTTCAGTCTAATGAACGACCTACATTCCCCCAGGGTTTGGATAAATGAGGCTCTACTGTGCTATGTAAAGGTTTCAGCAAAAACATCACATTTATCCACACAGCAACTAAAGAACATCTACTACATCTACACTAACAGGCACATGGTATAGTTTTTGAGTTGAGTTTCTTTTGTATAGAATACCTTGCTCTCACAATATTCTAAAATAGTGGGCTTCTCTACATTGTTGAGACTGCAATTTGAACAAGGAACGATGAGCAATGATCAAACATCATGCACACTATTATGCAAACAACATGCAGTCATATATATTTTAATATAACCATACTTTAATAAAAATATAAACAGAATATTTTACACCTAGGGGGAAAAAAAACATTATTTCATTAACATTATCATTGTGATTCTACAGCCTCACATAAAAAAATAAAAGACTTTGCCACAACTATATCAATCTTTTTCAAGGTAATTTCTTACCAATACTTGCACTTGCTTGGAAAATGGTCACCATTATTTCCATATTCCAATTTGTACAATGCAAATGCAGTAGAGAACATGAACCATATATTTTGGGAGCCATATATCCAAAGTACTACCACAGATTATCTATTTTAACAGGCTGCAAAGAAAGCAGACATTTTAACCTCAAGGAGATCCAATTAACAGACCTCTCATCATCCTCAACATTTTGGCTAATGCATTTTTCCTCTTCTGCATCTGTCTGCCATGTGGCAGGGAGAGACAGTAGCCACAGAAGCTACTCTTATGGTCCTTAACTTGTTTGCTGTACTATTTCCCTGATATAATTTAGTGCAGTGCGCCTCTCCCTTTGATGATGAGGTCTGCACGGGTCCAAAAAGTCATGCCCGAACCCAAAAAGACCCGGAAATGTATGACCCAGAACCGAATTGGACCCGTCTATTATTCGAAAGCTGAGACCCAGACCCACGCAGAACAGGGAAATGCCAGACCCGAACCCGGTTTGGCGTCGGGAGACAGAGACCCGAACGGCATCGATATCACAGTTGCTTGCTATTTTAATGCAATTATATGAACATTTGCTACCATCTAGTGGCAACAGATGCATGTTGCACTTTGCAGTTTCATGCGTTTCTCTTGTGATCAGCGCTGATCACAGGTTTTACTCAGGTATTACACATGATGATAAACAGAACCGGGACCCGCGGTAATACAACGGGACCCGACCCAGACCCAAATGACCATAATAAAACATGGTACCAAATCCGTACGTGTCCCGGGTCAGGTCTCGGAACCTAGAGTTCGGATGGACCCGTGAAGACCTCGACTCTGATGCTCGATGAGTTCAGCTCAGTCGCACATTTGGTCACGGTCTGTACTTTTTCAACGAGTTTGACCGCTTTTATGTGGCTGAACTTCTTCTACTACACCCAGATCGTCCGTGCCCAGCGAGCTCTCTTCATCTGGATGAAGAGGAATATCAAGTCAACCTGGGGGATCAGCCAGGCGGTCTTCAGACGGAGAGCAACCGATGTCTGGCTCAAAGCCGCACAGGCTGTCAAAGCTGGATGAAATCTGGTTGGGAAACAAAAAGGGACGAGCAATCTCCGCGCTGGGGGACCGGTGTCAGTTTCAGGTTAGCAGGTAAGCTAACAAATAGATATTATAAGCTGTACAAAGCTGTGCGCACTGGATACAGTTTGAGAAACACTTTTGAACTGGGATCACCTTTTGTGATTCTAAAATGTAAGCCTATTTCTTTGGATGAAAATATTTTCTACCATGTCTTTGAAAGGCTTTTCTG
Source organism: Parasudis fraserbrunneri (assembly GCA_900302295.1). Lineage (NCBI taxonomy): Eukaryota > Metazoa > Chordata > Actinopteri > Aulopiformes > Chlorophthalmidae > Parasudis > Parasudis fraserbrunneri. The sequence goes on along the minus strand of OMKL01143386.1, from coordinate 2,067 downwards.
ACAAAGGTGAAAATGTTGTTTAATGTTATTACCTCTGCCAACGAGGTTATGTTTTTGCCCGTGTCCGTCTGTCTGTCAACAAGATATCTTGAAAAGTAATGGTTGGATTGCCATAAAATTTGCTGTGCACATTCTTGACTAAGAGGAAAAACTCTTGATTATGGTGACCCCGTGTCCTTTCCTCTAGCATCACGATCCAGCTAATTTTAAATATTTCTTGTCAGAATTTTAACTTTCATACGATGCCACTATCTTTGCGCTCTAGCTTAAAAAATTAGCCCACATGAGCCCATGAAAGATATTGATTGGAAGACGTTAATTGAATTTTAATTTTAAGTGCATTATTCTCAGACTGACTATTTATAAATCTATGCATAACTGTAGAACTCTTTGATAGAAATGTAACAATAGCAACATCCTTACTATCTTTATGTCACCTCGAAAGACAGCTGAGGTTTCCCTCATTTCCAGTCTGACGTTGAGTTGTTCCGCAGTGCATATTTAGACATAGGCCTACTATGGAAAGATTTCAACAAAAACATCACATTTATCCACATTACAACTACAGAACATCTACAGTAGGCTAACATGACATGGGTATACTTTCTGAGTTGAGTATGTTAACCTATAGGTCTCACAATATTAGAAATGAATTAGGGCTGTCAATATTAATGCGTTCATTTTTTTTTAATTAATTTGGAAACCATAATGCGTTAAAAAAAATTAATCACATTACCCTTTTTGACCCCAAATGCCTCCCATAGCTTTGATCCAGCCACAGTGGGAGAGTTTGTTTACATCCCTGATCATTCTGACATGCAGACTAATGAATAATGAGTGACCAGACATCCCCTGAATGTCTTATTTATTTCATTATACAATGTTTGCAAACAGACTTTTGGATTAAACCAAGTTGTATAAACAATGAAGTGATGAATGGTCTTTCCCAGCGGAGCAACAAGTATTAAGTAACGGTACACATAAGTACGCATTACAAACAAGGAATGGTGATGAAATATCATGAACACTGTTATGCAAATAATAACATTACCCAGCCATCCAGACAAACATATTTTATTGTATAAACTTCGTTTTATGCCTATAATAAGATCACAATAAGATTGTGCTTATAAACAGTCTTGAGAGATCATGAAATCTTTAATCTCACAATTAAAAGCTTTGCCATAATAGTGATAGGAATGTTTTTCAAGATTCATGTTTTCCAAGGTGAACAATACCTGTATGTGTTTAGTAAATGGACACCATGGTAGGTAAATAGGACAATGATATGATTGTTCTAGAAGTCATTTATTGAAATTGTTCTTTTTCCCCATGATTTCTTGGTATGGTAGCCTGAACATCCAAAAACAAAAACGTGTACTGTACGGTGTCTGGACTGCATAGACAGACCACCCCTTTCACTCTGAGTTTGAGACTCTCCCCTCAGGCCGTAGATTCAGAGTGTCCCCGTTCAAGTGCCAATACGAGCAAGTTCCCTATGCAATAAACTTGCTTCATTTGCACATGTAACTTAACACGTTAATGACGACTCCATGTTTTTTTTGCTGTGTTTTGTGTATGGTATAGCGTACGCCTTTCATATGTCTTTGTATATTGTGTTGTTTTTAAACCCCTGACTGCAAGCCAAGTTTCCCGCCTGGGATAATAAAGTAAACTGAACTGAACCGAATGCAGTAGATTCTGTTACATGAACCATACCCGCGCTCGTGTCATTCAGGCTAATTGTAACTGACATGTGAGCACTTAATAAACTTAATTGAACATTTCCCTTTCGTAATTTGACATGTTTCCTCGAGAAACCGTCGAGGGGGGATCTGAGCACTGCCGGGAGGGACTTAACCACAGACCATGGCAAAACAGAGTGATAGCTTATAGTCTTCCATCGTTGGGGACCAATGTGAGGAAAAAAGCGTTACATGTTCGGCAGTGTGGGAGTACGACTTACTTACTTATTTATTTTAATTGATGATCATATTTTATGGGGATCACATTTACCACTGTTGAATAGAGAAGAATGTGAATAATTTATTTATTTATTGGGGGGGG
>OMKL01143385.1:0-10592 GCA_900302295.1 Parasudis fraserbrunneri | reverse complement strand
ATCTAGTGGAGAAGTTGAGGGGCTTCATTATGGAACATCTCATTGTTTAGCTGAACAAGTCTTGAACAGCCAGCTGCTTGCCCTGCTTGAACTTATGCTTATTTGGAACATGAGTAGGCTCAGTGGGGTGTACTCTTTCAGGCTTGCTTCATTGCACTTGTTATCCATAGTGCTAGCTTTGAAGCAAAGCACTAATTATAAATATATATATATATATACATAGTAAAACCTAATTAGTTAAGAATACTCAAAACTTGTGTGGAAACAGATTACCTCAAAATATTTAAGAAAGCAAACGTAATTGTGTTAGGTATGTATTACTTAAAAGCCAACCAAAATTCAACCAACAGTTTAACTTTTAAGTACTACATACCTAACACAATTAAGTTTGCTTACTTAAATATTTCAAGGTAATCTGTTTCCACAAAAGTTTCGAGTAGTCTTAACTTTTAGGTTTTACATTGTAGTGATAGATATGAATGTATTTATAGTTAAATGAGTTCGCACAGAGCTTCAAAGCTGAAGCCCGCCAAACCTACCTATCCGTGTTTGCTGAACGAAGTGAACCAGAGAAGGTGCTAACGTTTGTGCAATCAATACATGTGACCTTAACCTTGGGATGTGGAATTATGTAAAAATAGCTGCAGCACTCATTGTACACCAGTATATCAGTAGTCATACCTACTACTGGCTGGTAGGTAGACTCGTATTTAGGAGCCAATAACTGTTTGGGATTTATCCATAGTGCTAGATTTGAAGCTGCGCTAAGTCCTATAACTGTAGATACATTCAAATCTATTGTTATAAGCACTCAGAGAATATCTCTTGTCAAATCAGAATGCATATTTACAGAGGTGGAAAGTAAGTAATTACATTTACTTTAGTTAGCCTGCTGTAAAATAAATAAATAAATGTTTTAGATAAAACTACTTTTTGAGTATTTATAAAAACCTGCACTTTTACTGCTACTTGATTGCATTTTTGAGTATTTACTTCTACTTTTACTTGAGTATGCTTTTTGTCATAAGAGTCCTTAGTACAATGGGACCTGTCATTTACAGTAAAACACAGTCATTCTGGACATAACTGACACAAGCTTTTGTTAGTATGATTAAAAAGGGACTATCCCCAAACCTTGGACTTATAGTCACTGAGCAAAATATTTGGCGACCAGAAGGAGTAATCGTTTAATTGTGGGTGGATGATACTGGAGCATTTTTATTCAAAAGTAACGAAATACTGAAGTGCTTTTTTGGAGTGCCATGCTTGCTTTTACTTGGGTAATTCTTTAGACATCCCTCAAAAACCTAGTGTAAAAAAACTCAGGGAAAAAAGCTGGGAACCTGAAGATTAATTTGAGATGCAGCTCAGTACTGTGGTACCATAGGGTCAAAAATATTTTGGTTAGGCTCCCATTAAAACATTTTAAGTTTAGAGTGTATAAGGGCTTAGAACATTATGATATTAGTGTATGATGGCCATTCCCATGCTAAATTATGTCTCATAAGTTGTTGATACCATTTGTTACACAGATTTTTGCAATATTTTACCATTTTTTCACCATTGGTATCAAAAACATTTGACATTTGGAGATTTTTATAAGAACTGCATTTTTTCTACAATTGGATGGCGAGCACTTCTGTTCTGGAAATTGTTCAGAAACCCCCCCCTTATGGTCAATAAACCTAGGAAACCCATACAAACTAGGTCTCTAGTTTGTGGTTGTAATGTTTTATGAGGCTGTGTTTATCCTAGAGGCCACAATAGGTCATTTTATACAGTGAGGTCAAGTAAAAAAAAAAAAAAATGGTCTCACTATAATGAAATGGCTATGGGGACTAACATCATCACACATGAATACAATTGGGCTCGTTGGATCCAAAATAATCTCAGATTTCCAGGTATACGCAATTTATATGGCCATGGCAGTTTTTCCTTCACCAAAATTTAGCCCAACTTTGGTATTGATTAACCCCCTTCCTGACAAGCTAGCATGACACGTATGGTACCAATGGATACCTTAGGTTGTCTAGTGTCAGATGATACCACTACCTTTGTGCTAGTTCAGGTAATGAGTGCGCTACAGCCTCTGAAAGATTGAAAGACAAAAGCTGGGTTTTTAAGGGTCAAGCTAAATTCGATTGAAGTAACAGCGCTTATATATTTCAGTTACTCTTTCCTCCTCTGTGTGTTTGGAGGCTTTTAAGAATACATATAATTCAAGTGCGATTATATTCTGGACATTTGTATTGACTGTATTTACTGCAGGCTACGTAACCATTTATCTAATCTCTCCTCAATACACTTTTGTTTGAAATTGGCTTAGATGATTTCTAGAGGTGGGCTAATAATTTATCATCTGAGAGACTGACTGATCTCTAATTTAAAAGTTCATACCTGATTTTAGGCATCCAAATATAGTGGATTCTAATATGTTATAGGACTGTATTAGCCACTAGAAGTTAACAAGTTCATTGTCTTATGTCTCTTCATAAATCAAATCAGAAACTGGCCCATCGTAGCACTAATTATATCCCTGAAACTAAAGTGTCAGTGATAAATCATTAACTTTAATCTACAGAGCCTCACTGTGTTTCTGGCTGTCCTGTTTTAATATTACTGTCTTGTTTTATATTTTATTTACTTTGATTCTTAATTCACTACAAAGTTCTTTGTGTACTTGAGAAAGCACTATACAAATAAAATGTAGTATTATTATTATTATGGATTCCCCGCTAACCGCTGCCAATCCTGGATGTGAATGTGCTATCTGGACATTTTTCTTGAAATCTTTTCAAATTTACTGTGAACATTCATGACCCATGGTGACCTATTCACCTTTCCTCTAGCGCCACCATCAGGTCAAACTTTAAATTTTGAAAGGAGCATAGGAGCATAGTCATACAGTCATAAAAATACCCAGAAATTAGTCCACCAGTCCAGTTATAATTGCTGTTCACTTGATTCTCACAAAATCAGCTGTGTGGCATCTAAGGACCAATGTCTTTAAATTATTTAGATAGTTGATTGGCCAAACCGTATGATGCTTCGTCCAATTTGCACCAAACTTGACAGATATGTTTGTTCAATAGCAAGGAGGCCTGTGAGGTTTTGAGTCATTTGGCAGCAATTTCCTTTCCTCATTTTTGTTTTGTTTATATTTTGGATGGAGCAGTGGGAAAGATGAAAACTTTGGAGGCAAGTGACTAAGTTTCATGCTGACAGTGGTGGGAAGCTTATGATGTTGCAAATGTTCTTCTATGAAGTAAAAAAGTTGAAGGAAGACTATCTCAATGTGATCATCAGGGATGTTAGATCTATTGATTCAGAATGTGGAATTCAATGAGACAATTGAACAGGTAACAGGAGGAAATTGGATTGCAAATATGTTTTAGCCAATACCACAGATTGGCTTGCATAAGCCAATACACCCACTGATAGTGATAGACTATTACTTTTATTAAATTGTTCTTAGTAATTAAATTGAGTGTATACATAGAATACATAATATTTCCCTCTCTGTCTCTGGGCATAGTGAAGGATACCCACCTATCAGCCTGTAACCTACTGGTATTACATGAACTTATAATCATACACACTTACATTACAGTACACAAACATCCTGGTCCCAGTAGACCCACCTCTTCAGCTACAACTACACCACTGATCTCTATACCACATCGAACTGATTCACTATGAACCGGTCAGAGGAGGCCCCATTCCAATTCTCCTGCAACGTCAGTCCAAGTGCGAAGCCAGAGATTGACATCGGTGTCACCCAGAGAGAACCACTCACCATTGCCATCCCCATGACCCTCTTCTACAGTACCATCTTCGTGCTTGGGGTATAACCATATAATTCAGTATAAACAGTATCTTATATTTACAGATATAGTGTAACATTTTAACAAGTGGTATTAGCAGTGAAGAAAAAGAAGTTGTAAGGAAGTAATGTTGGTTAGTACTATTGTACTACTGCTGTAGGTAAAGTGCCGTAACTGACAACTTGGTTTAAAAAAAAGTGTTATTTCTTAATATGGCACACTTTTTTATTTTTTTTGCAGTAGACCAAACAGCAAAAATGGAGGGCAAACCGAGGCTGTGAGCAATGTTTCCCCCAGTGTCACATTACGCCTATAGTTACTGCACCTTGCCTAGGCAGCATAATACCAGTATACCACTACAGTCATCACAAAACTATTCCCATGATGAAGACCAGTGGAGATGCTATACTGCTGTACCTTGATGTTCTACAGGTCTTATTCAATGGTGTGAGCATGATGACACTCATCATGGATGCCCATATGAGAGTCAGTGCTATCCGTCTCTATCTTCTCAGCTTGGTCATGTCAGGTACATTACTACTACCATACATCTCTCTGTGTGCTTACCCTAGAGCAGTGGTTCTCATGGAGGATTTTTAGCGGGTCACAAAAATATATACATGCCAAAATATGATCATATTTAAAGTGGTAATCGGCAAGATTCTCATTTTTGTTTGTTTTGCCGACATCTGTTGGTGATAAGCCATCATTGCTGTTGCATTTTTGCACTGTATTGATTTGCTTTCCATCTTCATTCCAAATACTGCTCTTGCTTGCTGCTGCCAGACACCAGTGTTTAGAACAACAAATCAAACAACAATCAAATGTAAAACTATTCATGAACTGGGTATACAGTAGGTAGAATCACTATTGTGTCACATCAATTGGCAATAGAAAGTGGCAAAATAGACATTTATTTTTATGAAAATGTTTGAGATTATTACTATAACGCTATTATCTTTGGTATAGATGTTTTTTTCTTAATAGAAAATATTTTCTGACTGTTCTATTACTTATTCTTACTATTGCTAGTAAATGGAATGGCTTCAATGCAATTTTGAAGAATGGTTTCACATTGATTTGAACTAGCATTGCTAACAAATGCTTACAGGAGGTTGGTGCTAATTTTGCAAAAACAAAAACACATGCACGAAAACAATTTAAATATCCTATTAAGGGGAACATCTAAAAAAATCTCGTTAAAAAAAACCAAGGCCACTCTTTATCCTTTATCAGAAGTTAAAATGCCTTCAGTGCAGCTAAGTACCTGCACTATTAATTCGTTTTTTCATATCCATTGAAAATTGACAGCACATATCAAGGTCAGAGTTTTAGGTGTTAGTATATACTAAGGACCAAGATGGTGACCAACAAGATCTCCAAATGAGGGATGCTAGGAGGTGACACAAACTAGGTCTACTCCAACTGCACAATTTTATATTGACTCTCCTCAGTCTACTTGGTATTCTCTTAAATATGAATGACTGGAGGACGAGTTTACAGGCCATTGTGTGCTGTAGCATCTCAAGATTTTGCTGATAACTTTTAATGTGCTACATGGTCTGGGCCCTTGCTACATCTTGGTCCTCTTGATCCCCAATGAGCCAGAGAGCAGCCTGAGTTCCTCAGGCAGGGCCCCCTGGCTGTTCCTAAATCCAGGCTAAATATTAGGTTGACAGGGCCTCAGGGTACCCAGGCTCTGGAGCAACGTACCTGAGGATCTCAATGAGCCAAATCACTATCATCTTTTAAATCACTCCTCTATAGGCACATTTTTACAGACAAACTTTTTTTATAATGTCTTATTCTATTTTACCTGTTCTTTTTCATTAATTTGTAATTGCTCTCATATTTTCTCGGTCTTTTCTCATTTGTTGCTGTGATTTCATTCTCATCTTGGATCTTTTGAATGCTGCCTTCTGTTCTTTTTTGTTCTTTGTTCTTTTGTTGTCTCCGTGAGGTGCTTTGTAACATTGCTTTGAAAAGTGCTATCGACCTACAATAATGTTGTTTCTTCTTCTTCTTCTTTGTATTATTATTATTATTATTTTGATTTTAAGACATTCTGCAGCTGTTGACCATCCCTGTGACCTTGTATCGCTACTACTGGGAGAGCTACCCCTGGCGTCTGGGCCAGGGGGTGTGTAAGGTCTACTTCATGGTCCGTCAGATGTACTGTGCCACGACTAGCTGGGTCATCATGGCCTTCACTACCGAGCGCTATGCAGCCATCTGCCATACCATGTGGTCTGTGTCCAGCCTGAAGGTACACTACACTATTTTTTAGATAACTTATAGTTCTCTTAAAGGTGCACTATGCAGTTTTAGGGGGGAGGGGGATTTGTTTACATTTGTAGAGCCGGCAAGTAGTTTATAAAACATATTTACTATTTATGTACTTCTTAGAATTATTCTATCTTATGTCATCATTGAAAAAAAATTATTTTGAGGAACTGTGAACCAAACTTTAGCCTAGAATATGTTTGTAAACAAAATTGCACCCCCCTACCTTTGTAAAAAACAGTGAGATAGTTCATTTTCAGGTACCTTCAAACAGCTTTCTAGGCACACAATTTTCCTCTGAGTACAGTTTATTTTTTTTTGATTTTTTTTTGTGTGTTCAGGATTTTTTTGGGCAGGCCTGAAATCATGGCTCGATGACACACTGGAGCCATCCTTAGCCAAGTAGGGTCCATTTGATAGATTTGGCACTTAATAGCAAAACGTTTAAGCTAATGCTAACCGTTTCATGTATGTGAATGGAAAATGCTAAAACAATTAGCGCTATACTCCAGGAGGTATAGTTAAATAAAAACACAGATTTGGGTGGTCTAACCTAGTTTGCGAGTTAGTCAATTAGTCAAGCTATCTAACCAAATAGGGTCAATTTGATAAATTTGGTTGTTAATAGCAAAACATTTTAGTGATTGAATGGAAAATAAAATGGCACTTGAGCTGAAAGGGAGACATGGTCTGAGCAGCCAGATGAGCTGTTTTTGAGCTGGGTTTTATAATAGTTATTAACATTTTTAATCATTAAAATTTTGCTGGGTGGCTAATAACAAATTTGTCTGTGGTGTGACAAACTCAGAACACATATTTATTATTGCTTTCCCCCGGACCTTTAATCTTTTTAGTTTTATGAGAATTGTGCCACCATGAGGCAAGATGACTCAGAACTTCACAGGTCTCCTTGCTATGGTAAGGCAAATATATTTGTCAAGTTTGGTGGAAATTGGATCAGGAGATACACTCATTTGAGTATTGAACATTTGTCCTGATGGTGGAAAGGTCATGGGGTCATCGAAATCAATAGGATTCTTCCTCTTGGGGTCATGAATATGCCCTGCAAATATGAAAAGATTCAAACGAAAGGTGTGCAAGATACACTAATTCAGAAATTGAAAGTTTGGCCTGATGGTAGCTCCAGAGGAAAGGTCAAGGGGTCACCAAAATCAAGAGGGTTCATCTTCTTGTAAAGCACTTTGAGCAGTACTGGTACTAGCAAAGTGCTATAGACATGCAGCCATTCAATCATCTATTTTAATGCTGGTCATTGATGAGGCATTGTGGCTGAGGTGGGAATTTTGCTGTTGACATTTTCAAATTCACACCCCGCTGATAATGTGTATAGTAGAATGCAACAATATCACACTCCTTGGGTGGTCAGAAATTAAGCTGCTTTTGTGAGCTTGTAAATGATTACTGTGTACAGTAATCAGACAGATTGTGTTCACTGTGATTTTTGTACTGTCCAAAAGCTGTTGTCAGCTTTTATTAGTCATTTTATTTTGACTGGAAATCTTTTGTACAGGACCTCATTTTAATATCAGACCACAAGGGATCCCGAGGTTGGGACAGCTTGTCTGAATGAAAATCATTGTGATCAGCTGATTGTTTATGGAGATGGACTGATGTAGAAATACTGTCCATGGTGTCCGTTTTAAGTTTTAAGATGAACAATGTTTTCAAACATAATTATCTAAAGATGGAAAGTTGGAGTGTAGTGTGGGCTCCATTCATAGCACATGGCACATGGGTTGTCCAAAAAACGTAAAAAAAAAAAAAAAAGAATTACATAAAAGGACTTATATGGTTCTTCATCTCGGGGGTTCAATTCGTTGTGGTCCAGAGAGTGTCAGCTAATGTAATCTCCTCTCTTAAGCAGAAATCATCTTCTTCTTCTTAAGCAGAAATCTCGGCTGCCTTGTCTCTTCTGGGTATGGCTGATTTCACTGGTCTCAGCGGTGCCCTTTGCCCTGGTCTATAGCCAGGCTTGGGCCTGCATCTTGGACTACACCGCCACCAGACCAGAGGACGTCCTTCACGTCTCCACCATGTGTGAGATGACAGAGCCTGATCCTGCACCCATCTACAGAACGGCCTTACTGCTGAGGGCAGGCCTCTTCTTCTTGGTGAAGATCATATACTGTATGATATAGTGTGTATCTCTTACACTTGCCATGTCAGTTCAACTTCTGAAATCAGATGTGCTGGGAACACAGCTCTGGCCCTGTACTGTGGATGCATCCATACTTAAAGGTGCATTAGGATTTGAAATGCGGACTGTGTAGACTCAACCACACACACAATGACATGGAATATGCATGTAATTTAGTGGTTGAGTCTACAAAGTCCACATTCGACACGGTCCGGCAATGTGGACCTAATAGTCTCAACCACTAAATTATGGCCTCTTCCTCTATGGGTCATGAATGTGCACAGCAAATTTGAAAAAAATCAAATGAAAGCTATTCGAGATACACTCATTCGAAAATTGAAAGTTTGGACTGATGGTGGCGCTAGAGGAAAGGTCACGGGGTCACCAAAACCAACAGGGTTCATCCTCTAGGGGTCATAAATGTGCACCGCAAATATGAACAGATTAGAATGAAAGCTATCTGAGTTATCGCGGTAACACAAAATGTCTGCGGCGGCAGTTGGGGTAAAACCATAATATCCATTATATCCTATTTATAATGACAAATATAGCAGCCTATGATAGCTATTTTGTGGAGCCAAACTATACAATATACACTATGTCTATCAACAGGTGCCGTTGGTGGCTATCTTTTCCCTTTACCTGCTGATCCTCCTCCATCTGCAGAGGAACAGCTGTCAGAGGAGAGACATGGGCCTCACCCGGCCCGATCCTAATGGCAGAAGAGATATTCAGTGCCACCAGAATGGAAAGCTACTCCTCAATGAGAAGAGAGCTCTGAGACTCATGGGTAAGAGAGGATCATGGATAACTATGAAGAAGCACTCATATCCTCTTAAGTAGTGTTGGGTACTGAGAACTGGGTACCAAGTGCTGGTGCAAACATGTTCAGTACGACCCGGACTGAATCACTCAACGAATTTTGGAGCCTCATTTTGGTGCCGCACCTAATGCATAAAGACCATCAATCGCCCTTTTGTGGTTGGGAAAGTTACAGAGCATTTTTCTCTCATCAAAAAGCAAAACACTTGAGTACGGCTTTACTTCATTGAAACAGACAATGACAGCAGCAGATAATTGGTTGCATTTTGCACCTTTTTACTTAGACGCACCAATTAATTATTGTCTTCGGTAGGTCGCACTCGTGCGTGCGCGTGTGTATCACCAAGCTAATATCGCAAATTACAGGGCCAATTTGGGTGAAACTTCGCACATAGGCTTACAGCAGCCAAGGGTCTGAATTGTCAAATTGTTTTTCAAATCAGGTAACAACAAGTATTTTATTTGAATACATTTTAATTGTCGTCCATTAAAATAGATATAGTTACACCTTTTGAACACAAGAGAGTGATAGCATACTGCACGTTCGCTGCTCAGAGCCTCTCTGTCTCTGGCACCTGTTTACAACATTAAAAACATTTTCCCCAGCAAATCTCTTAGTTACATCAATATTGTGCTGTCAGAACAGTCTTAGGTTTGTATGTTAAGCAGGCTATTTAATGTTCGCTATTCTTATCAGCCAGCGAGCCAGGAACTGCTCACATGAACAATGGTGTAGTCAACGTGATACGCAGAGCCATTTATTACAAAAAAATACCTCTGGTGATATGCAGGTATATGCTGTATGCCCTCTAGAATTTTCTGTATGCCCACTAAAAAGAATTGCTATGATACGTAGGCCAACGTTATCACTACTCAACTCTTTAATCAGAATATTTTGTCTAGGTGTAATGTGAATACAGCAAGTAGCTGATATGAACCTCTGAAGCAAAAAAAGAAATACTTTTTTTTTTCTTTTTTTAAACGCAACGCGAGCAATGAGTTGTCAGAGGATCCTAGTGAATTTGGAGTTAGTGAAGACAATTGGATTCCTGAGCATTCCTGTTTGATAGTTAACGAGTAACGTTAGGCTGTGCGCTCATTCCTTCACACATCCCTGGCTCGGCGACTCCACATTAAATGCGAGTTGGAGTGCTAAATTGCTGGGTAAACAAGTCAAAAAGGAGAAGCTTCAAAAAGTAGTAGCCTACATCATCAAGATCTGATCTATAAGATAATGTTGACAGATTTATTGGAATGGAATGTCTGAAAATTAGACATTAACACATTTTAGGCGGGCATTATTTGCCTTGTACAAACCAACAAAAGTTAATGAACCAGCTATGAACCTTGAGAAAACTATTGGGGTCTAAAAAAAAAAAATGTCAACCTACAACACAGTTGTCCTAAAACTAGACTACTGTGCAGAGTAGGCCTACAGAAGGATGTACTGAAAGGCATTGGAATAGGGGGGACAACGTTCACAGTTTCAGACTTTATGATGTGGG
>OMKL01143384.1:0-18469 GCA_900302295.1 Parasudis fraserbrunneri | reverse complement strand
TTGATTATAGTAACTAGCTACTACCACAGTCAAACCAGAATCTCAAAGCACACCAAGTCAAATCAAAACCTCAAAGCACACCAAAGTCAAACCAGAATCTCAAAGCACACCACAGTCAAACCAGAATCTCAAAGCACACCACAGTCAAACCAAAACCTCAAAGCACACCACAGTCAAACCAGAATCTCAAAGCACACCACAGTCAAACCAGAATCTCAAAGCACACCACAGTCAAACCAGAATATCAAAGCACACCACAGTCAAACCAAAACCTCAAAGCACACCAAAGTCAAAGCAGAATCTCAGGGCACACCAATTTATAATCACGATAATCCATTATGCAGATTGTGTCATATGTCATGATTATATTGTTATTAGAGGTTTGCCCTATATCACATACAGCAGACTGAAAAATAATTCTGACCAATGTCCATAAAGGCTGGTTGGTTCCTCTCTACTGTCTCTCCAAAATTGTTTGGATCTTGTCAAGATACTCTCCAAAGCGATATGGTCTTGCATTTGTTTGCTTGCATCCTGTTAGGAACAGATGTCAAGGTCAATCAGATTGTTTGGTCGGTTTATTAGAGGAAGATTTATGTAATTTTCTTGCAACAGGTCCAATGGAGGGAAAACTTCATAATTTCCATCACTGATAACACAAAACAATAGATTAACAATAGAATAAAGATTGTGTTATTTGCAGGCCATGTAGACTATGTTGGCTTAATTTGAGAGAAGCAGATTCAATGTTACATACCATAAAAAAGTAAAGCCCGGGCTTTTACTTGTTTCAATCATTGCGCGCTGTATATTTGTCGTTATCATTACGCACTAGCAACATTGTGTCGTGATGATGAGGTGCAGTGTGTGTGTGTTGTGCAGGTGTATGGTAGATTCATTTATTTTGCATTGTGGCTGTGTTGAGAGAGAGAGAGAAAGAAGGATAGAGAGAGCTACATAAGTGGCCCATTGTGCATCAAGCTAGATCAGCTGGATTTCCCAAGTTCAGCATTGACTTATGATTGCGAATGATGATGAAAAGAAAAACAAAACTGCACTCGTGGTAACTGCAAAAACAATTAATTTTGACCCGGCTTCTAATAGAGACAGGCCTTTATTTGTCAAAACGTGTAGCCATACTCGACCAATAAAAGGGACTCAGTGTTTAATTGGGAACATTAGTTATGTTTAAGTTAGTTTTAGTTTATTAGGGTGCGCCTGAGAATTAGAGGGCAGCTTGTGGGTGGATGCATGAAACACTTTTTTCCTGGAATGCATTAATTGTAGCCATTACTAAAACTAGGTCTATCCTCTGGGAGAAACTAATGGCATCACATTAGCTCTCTGCAGCATTTGACTGTATAACAATCTCCACAGTCACTGCACTTGTAACAAATGTACTCATTGATTGTGGTTTGCTTCAGCGTATCCACAGATACAAACAAGCATTTGAAAGTGTGGCATAATCATCATGTTGTGATGTTATGTAACCAACTGATAAAGCTTGTTAATATTTTTCACTCTGAAAGGAGAGAAGAGAACACTTGGTCAGTCTCACTTTGTTGCAAAGAGGCTGGTCTGATGTATCAAATACACTGTGAAAGTAATAGGATAACTTCCAGCAAAAAGCCAATTTTGACAGCTGGACAATGCACATGCAATATCACTTATATATTGGTTCCAACACGCAAATCTCCCAAAATGGAGCAGTTTGTGAAAACTACCTCTGAGAGGTAGGATAGAAGACAGGCCTATACTTTGACTGACACATGGACATGGTAAATGGCGCAAGGACCTAGACTGACGATAAAAAGGATACTTCGGAGGCGTGGGTGTGGATGGGAGAAGGTCTCTCAGGGGGTTGCACATCCATCATGGCAGGAGGAAATGTGGAGGGAAAAGTCGTCAGCAACCTTGCACTGATGGCTCAGGGCAGACAAGTGGAATCCGAGGCTGGGTAGAAAACCACAGTGCCTTAGGGCCTGGTGTTCCTGAGGGCATGCAGGATATGCAAGATAAGCAGTATAGCCTTGAGATAGAAAGCAACGCTATGGAGCAACCATCCAGAACAGTGATATTCAGACTTTTCCCCTCTGTGCCCCCCTCCAACATCTGTCATCAGTCAACATTAGGGGTCTGTATCTTTCCCTCTCAGACGATATTAAATGCGCACCTCAATAGTGTGCATGGTTTGTGATACAATTCAGTTCACAATTCTATACAGTTAGACACAGTGCACTAATTTGATACGATTCAGTTCAGCTCCAATTCAGTCTGATTTAGTTTAGCCATATTCAAAGTATTCTCATGGCATGTCATGCATTTCCTAACAATATGGCAAATGCTATTTAATTTCTCTCTTTATATGCTCCCCACTGGATCATACCTATAAAACAATATAATATTTCGTCTCCTCTTTTTTCATCAATGAAAATAAAGAGAGATTTTTATTGGCAAATAAGTTTACATAATAAAGTTTTTATTTTGTAAACTTTGTCAACAATATTGCATGTTGATAATTGATACAGTTAGTGTTAATGACGTTGGTGCCATCTTGTCATCGTCTCCTCTTAGTCATGGGGAAAAAAAGGTTGTTGATGAACATATTTCGTCATAGTTTTCATTAATGAAATTAACACTTGTATGAAACGCTAGAGGGTACAATGACATGGAAAAATCTGATGCAGTAAAATAAAATTGTTCAGTGATTTTATTGTCTAAATAAAATTTGTGTTTTGTATTTCTGAGTTTGGGTGAAATTCTTTATTGGTTCTCTGGTGAAGAAATGGGCACGGAAAGACCTGCACACAAGAATAAAAGTATTTCAGTATTTCAACAGGGCATCTCAAAAGTGCAGGTGCAGAGTGCAGCAGGGTTTGTTATCTATAAAGGTGATTGTGCTTACTGTTGTTGCCCCCAAACTCTGGACCGTCCGCCATACAGATCAGATCTGACCCCTCAGTACAAGCTTTTAAGACAACCTTTATGTATCCTAAGCACTTCTTAGGTCTATCTTAGTTTGTTTTTATGTCTGTGTTGGTTTTTATTGTTTTATATGTTGCCATCTTGTACAGCTCTTTCATTTGTTTTTATTATGTTCACTCTTATTTGTCCTTTCTTTTACATTATGTTATCATGTCTTGTGAAGCACCTTGTTACAATCTGTATTGCTATACAAATAAAGTGTATTATTATTATTAGTAGAAGTAGTGAAATTATAGGATACCCTCTTGTAAAAAAACAAAACAAATAAATGGCTAATATATATATACATATAAAAACACACCTAATTCAGGTTACAACTTGGAAATTTACGTGAAAAGTTTTTACAAGTTGGGAGCTCAAATTTTCTAGCTTTCCCATATGATATCAAATCAGAATTATATGGCTATTGTATAACCTAGAAATTTGGAAAAACATATTCTTGAATGTAATATGTCCTCCAAAATCTGACCAAAGTAACTTTGGTATTACTATGTCTATTGCTTGTTAAAAACAAACAAAATAAAGCATGAAGGTACATGTTCCTACTAACAGACCTCTCATGCGTGTCATAATTTGTCTGTCCAAATAAGGGAGGGCAGCTCCTTTGGCATTGGAAAATGAAAGGGTTATTAAACTAGCTTAGTATGTGGTTCGCATAGGCTCTTTACCTGGAACAAGGTATAATATCGATTTCTCTCTCTGATAAGGCAGGGGATTTTGAATTTCAAAGCGGCAGTTTAGAAAAAGGATAACATTGCTAACCAAAACTAGGTGTAACAAAATTGCAACATCCGGTCATTTAGTGTAAACAATTTTATTGTTTTTATTTTATTTTATTTTATTATTTTATTTTATTTTCTTAAAATTAAGCTAGTTAGCAAAACACACAATCCTCCAGTAAAATGTCACTTTACCTCTCACCCCAAATGCAGGGAAAGGAAAACACCATTCATTTTCACCATAGGCCGGAGCTTAGCATTTTTTTTTTATAATAATAAAATAATGTCAAAATTATGACAACACTTGAGAGGTCAATACTCAAAACAGGCAGCTTTTGTCATTTTAATCCTTGTTGATGTGTTGAAGACAGGACAGTCTCTGTCAAGAGTTCCTCTATGCAAGGAAACAAGAAATGCTGGGAAGCTGGCAGAGGCATAAAGCTGCCAGACAAGACTCCCATACATAACAAAATGGCTCTAATCAAATTATAACACACACATATACACACATACACACACAAAACACTTTTCAAGTCGTTCCAAAAAAAAATTCCGACAATATCCTCAAGCAATGCTTTCAAAGGGCACATAGAACTGTGCCAGGCTGTTGCATCAGTGAATGAACGAGGAAACATTGTTAACAAGAAATAAGACTAGGCAAGCCTAGTTAAGCCGGACCTGGCCACAACACTTACACATGCATGTTTCAACAATGGAGAGTCAGTCAGTCAGTCAGTCAGTTATGGACATTCACTATTATAGGCTGACCCTCCAGGTGCGGCAAAAACAGTTTCAAAAACGCAGTTGAGGGCAATACATAGTGAGGAAAAATTGTTATCATGTAACATATGGATGATGAAGATAATATTGATCCTAAGTTGTAATTTGTAAACAGTGCTGTGGGTTTCTGAATCACAAATGCATTGTACTGTAGCTGACAGTCTCAAGACTGGTTAGAAGAAAACAACCTAGACTGAACAGCTCTACTGAAGATGGGCTGGGAAGAAACTTTCACTCATTTTACTTATGAGTAGGCTGGGAGCCAGTGGACCTTGTTTAACACCCAAAGCCACATGTTCTCCTTGCATCCATGGCCCATGTGTAGGCTGGGGAAAATATTATTCTCTCTGACCCAGGGCCCCTGCCCAGATTTGATTTGGCAGTGCCAAAGACATTGAGTTTCACTCTCAAGAGGAAAGGAAACCATTCAAAAGTAACTGGAGATGTCATGCTGATTATGGTAATGCATCGTTAGTTCTTGTCTGGATTAATTTCCCTTCAAATCAATGAATCTGTCAATAAATAAATATATACATTTTATAATAAAAATTCCAAGCATCTGCCATTCATTCATCACATCAACACCTAGATATCACTGTGACAAAGAGAGATTGGAATAAGAATATTCAGAACTGCAGCAGGATAGAGAAGCAAGCTTATGCTTCAAACCTGGCCTGCTCCAATGGAGTGGAGGTGGGGAATAGGGGAGCAGTGGTGCAGTGGGAGGGAGTGCACCTCCACTTCTTTCAAATGGTCATTCACTGCTCACTGTCTACACTCTATAATCAGTCAGACAGTAGGTGGGCTCCCTCACTTCGAAAAACGGCACTACAAAACTGGTGGGGAATCGATGAGGAGTCGAGTATGTATAGCACAGGTAGAATGGGTAAATAACACTTCCATGTTATTAACTTTTTAGTTTGACGTAAAATCAAATCCAATTCTTCTGCTACAAGGCCGAACCTCCCATCTCTCTCTCAATTCTCAATTTCGTTCACATTGTCGGTACAGAGGTGCATAGAGGTGCTTCACATCTAAAAATAAAAGGGAAAAGGGAATAATCTAGTCCAAAGACATGCAATAAAACTCTTAACTGGTGTCGTCACTCATAATAATTAAATACGGTAATCTTCTTCATTCTCTCAGCAGGAGATTTTAACAGTGTCTAAAAACTGTGTGAAATGAGCAGGAATCCTCCAGCCAATGTCCTCTCCAGACCCAGACCTGAAGACTACCTTTGATTTGAGAGCTGATCAGCCTCATCTGCTCTTCATTGTCATCTCTAATCTTAACAGCTAATTACCTTGTTTCAACACTGCAGCCTGCTCCCTATCTAACCAGAGGACAGAGCTGCTTAGAATAGAAAATGGAAACGGCGTATCTCACTGACATAATTTGCCCTCAGGGTAGTTATATTTGGAGAATCCAGGATAAACCGCTCCTGACAGGGTTTCACCACCCTAAATTAGAGACAGCAGTTTGGTATGCCAGTAAGGTGACATGGATAACATGGCTGCGGCTGCCAGCTGAATTTCTCTCTCTGGGATAATAAAGATATAGTTGAACTTGAACTTGATGTAGAGGATTGAATAATGTTAAAAGCCTGTGATGCTCATTTTTCCTTTCTCTGCTTTCATTTGAAAATTGCTAGAGGGGAAGTGTGTAGACAGACAGTGATTTTCATTGTAAGAGCTCTGTTGTGTCTTCATGCCAGTTTAAAACTGTAACATTAAAGTGAGACAACATTTCTCTTAACAGTGTATCGTGAACATAACAGCCAACTATTTATAGTGCCAACTGTTGTATTGGGCTTTGCTACATTTTGAACGTAATTTAGTAGCTAATATAAATTAAATATAAATTAACGTATGCCGATCAGACCTGGCAGGATAACGTTAGCTTCTTTTTGTTGGCTAGCTATAAACTACTGTGTGTGTGTCTGTGTGTGCGCACGCGCACATGATGCCTCCTAAAGATGACTATGAATATTGTAATGGGCCTGACGCAAGAAACTGGTGCTGTTGTGGCAAAGCTATGACCAGCATATCCATTTGAAAAATGTCAATACATGTCATAAATGTCTGAAAAAGGCATCGATGTTGATGTTATCGATGTCCTCTTCCACAGAGCAGGTATACTTAAGTACTTAGGTACTTAGGTATACTGTGGGAGTCGAGAGAGGACTGAAAGAGTTTTTGGAAAGGACGTGCCAGTTTCCAGGCTCATGTTTTTAACACTTTACAGCTGCCAGAGTCAGGACCCTGACCCTCATATCCATTCACCCTGTGGAAAAGGACCACAATGTCCTCCCCAGAGAGGTTGTTCAGACAGTCCATGTTCGCCTCCTGCTGTGCACTTAAGTTCTGCCTGTCAAAATGACAGTAAAAGTCATTCAGTTCCTCAGCATGAGTGATGTCACTCTCTGTTGTAATCCCTTGCCTCCTGGGTCGGTACCCTGATATCGCCTGCATCCCTTGCCACACCCTCCTGGCATCATTATCCTTAAAGTTCACCCAAAATAAAAAGATATATAAATATTTTTCCTCTTACCCGGAGTATTATCTATCCATCTAGATTTAGGAACTAATTTCTACTGAAGTGCACCCCCCCATAATAATATATGCCATGTGTACTTTAGTAGAAAATAGTTCCTAAATGAAACAAGGTCTGTGGATTATCTTGAGTAACTGTGTCATGATTCCTGGAAAGAGGCATTGGTTTTGAGTTTTTCAAATATATTTTTTGGGCGCTTTGAGTGCCACAAACCGCTCCATTGTATTGAACTGACAGCAGACATCTCTACAACAGGTATCTCCAAAACTTGGCAAATCACACCAAAACTGAAACTGGATGGATAGCACTGGATGGAAAATATGAGGTTTTTTTTTTTTTTTATTTTAAATTGGGGCGAACTGCTCCTTTAAAGAGCTGCCCCACCCTGTCCTTATACTTGAATTTACATTCCTTAAACTTATGCTTTTGAATGTGTTTGCGCTGTTCTTTATTGCCAGACATAAACACCAGATTTTTCTCATTAACTCTTTCAGATCTTTTGACACCCATGGTTTGTTATTTGAAAAAAACCTTAACAGTCATGCATGGAACAACTACAATCTCACAGAAAGTAGAGCTTCCACAGCATGTTCTGACCATATTCTGGTTTGGATCTCTTCTGTTGGTACTTTCCTCAGCTTAGGCTGGAATGAAGGCATCAGCTGGACCATGCTGTGGTCTGAAAGGCCCAGGCTAGACTGTGCTTTTGCCTGATATGCAGCAGGAATATTTCCATAGCATAAGTCCAGACATGCATCACACATGTAACAGGTGACAGTGTTCATAGTTGGGAAAACATTCTGACAGGCTGCATGAATTGATGTCTCCTGTAATTAGGTGCAATGCATCTGGTGATAGTCTCAGATTTAGAAATCAGTTCAAAGATGGTGTCTACTACAGCATGCGTGTCATGGAGGAATGTAAAGAACCAACAGTTTAACCTGCTGTATTTCTCTGGGGAGATAATATCGACATGACGTCTCTTTCACAGTGATGTGTGACGATGGTGTTCTAAATTTGACCTGCTTCAGTCTCAGGTGTAAATCCCCTCTGGCTCCGCATTTTTGGGGCTTTCTATTAGGGTAAAAAATCTGACTGGGTTGTCTTATTTCACAGTTTGTGAGTTAGTAGGCCCACCAGAGACCCAAATGTATGTGCACAAGCACTGAAAAAGTGAGTTTTTCATAATATGGGACCATTAAAAAAACTATTAAAACAAATACATAAGTTCTCCTGACTGAATTAGTATTCTTGATGCTTGCTACCTGGCGGACATTCGCACTCTACTGAGTGCACTATTCTAGTTATTAGAAAGTGTTACCATTAAGTCCATTAAGTGAATATTTTATGCTTGTACCTTGCTAGTTTTGCCTACATTAGCATAATTTAAATTAGTATCATACAAAGCATACTCAGAAGATTTCAAACCTAATTTAATCTCTTTACCCAGAAAATCTGCTTGTTATAGCCATTTACGCAGAATGGGAATGAACATGACCCACAACCATTAGCCTAATGATGGTTGAATTGTTTGGTGGAACACTGCTGCCATGTGAAATAAGAGACCAGGCTCTCCCCCTCCTTTTCTATTATATTTATCTTCCCACCACTTCTGCTGCAGTCATTCCTCTCCTCACCAAACTCACCAGCACCTTCAAGCAAAACATAAATAATTAATTGTTTGAAGTGGACACAATGAATACCTATTCTGTCATATTTACTAGCACCATCATCAAGGATGATTGCTGGAAGCATTAACTTCATCTGTGGCTATGTGCCTGGTCAGTTCAGATTGCAATAGATGTAAGCCAGAAAGCTGTTACTTGGTAGACTGACAGCCTTTTTCAGAATGAGAAGAAATAAACTGATAAAATGAGTAACAGGACTGTATTAGTAGCAGAACATTTATCAGTAATACTAGTGGAAGTCAATGGGGGTATGCCAATGGGGATATAATTTTTCAGACATGCTTCATGTCCCCATTGACATCCACTAGCATAGCTAACAAATGCTAACATTTTGTGCTTCTAATATCTCAAAATCCAAAGTACTGGCACAAATGCTTTTCATATAGACTAAGGGTGTATTTACACCTGGATCATTTGGAGCAGTTGTTCCGATACAGGGAGCATTTCCCCCCTTGGATTGGCAATCACACTTGGGATGCAGGACAAAACAAGCGAGCCAAGATTGGCAAGAAAAGGATGGTCTCGGCTTGCTTCCATTCGAACTGTGGAGCAGTTCATTTGCAGTGAGAATGCAATCGATCCAACCAACCGAAACAACTGATCTGTGTGTACAGTATGTGGTGATATGAACCCATCACAGCCCATTCTAGCCGCGGTCTAGCCACAACAGTGTCCCAACTTGCTAGCACATATCTGGGCCACAGTCAGATAATGTCATACAATCTCCCTATGCAGACCCTCCAGGATTTTGCGATTCTGCGATCACAAGAATGATCGCAATATTTGTGACAACTTGCAAATTTGACCAATCCCCACAATATTTCAGCATAAAATGGTCAAGCTGCTCACAAATTTCTCGTTCCCTGCAATATTTCCACATAAAATTGTCAAGCAAAATTTTTCTCATGGACTCACAATTTTCCCACAATAAATATCACAAAAATCACAAAATAACACACACCTACTTGATTGTTTTAAAATCATACATAGTCTGGTAAGAAATGTGAAAAGGAAAACTCATCCCAGCTTTGTAAAAATCCACTTTTATAGGTCCATCTGTAGTTACAACATTTACTTCTGTGATCTTCTTTTTGTATTTTGTCCATTTAACAAACACTTATATAACACAATGAAACAAATTAGCCACACATGCCGCTGATGCTCCATGTTTTTTTTTTTTCCAGGGAAAGGGGAAATATTATCTCCCTATGAAGGATGGAATAATGTTCTAGGGAAAAATCGACCTGAGGAAAATCCTTCCGGTAAGTTTTCTGACCAATGAGAGAACAATTTGCGCTTGCATGGCATTTGTTTACAACTTTGGACCACTTTTGAATGTTGCCGTGTGAACAAAAACGATCCAAGGGACAAATGCAACAATTGTCTAATTTTTAGCCCCTGAATTGGAACAAAGCAAAGGAGCTACAGATGTGAAAACGCCCTAAAATGACTCACAGTTTGTTACAAATCAGGAAGGCTTCTATCCCTGTAAATGTCCAACTATTAAATGTCAAGGCCTATGATGAGGTGTCATGTCCCCTAATTCCCAAGTCTAGTTCCAACTTGGGAGATAAATGGATAGCCAAAGGTTCCAATGCTCTCTGCAATATGGCTCTATGTTTTAGCACACACTCACTAGTTTGCCAGCAAAAGCAACAGTTGTCCCAACATGACCCAGGCCAACGGGTTCAAAAGGCACTTCAGGTTCCAACTCATGGTTAAAAGGACATTGGCCTCAGGATAGGCTGTATGTCCAAACAAGGGAACCTTACACATACAGATCTATTGCTACCAGCCATCTTAGAAATCAAATTTAGAATTGGTGGCCTCTATGATCAGACGTCATGATGAGAGCTTCTCCATTGTCATGCCTCTTGTTTTCTCACACACTGGTCATGGTCCTGACCAAACTGCTCTTCTCTGTCTGGTCCAGTTGACTGATGGATTTCCAACTTCTGCATCTGCCAAAGCTATTAAGTGATCTACTGGAGTGAAATGCATTTACTGTTCCCAGGGTGCTGCAATTGTCTTCCTGCCTGCTCTTGCCAAGGACCACTATGATTAAGTTAATTTCTTGCCAGACATTTTTAATAACAAAAATTAAAAATGAAATAAATTAGTTGAAATGGCTCTGCTTTCTACTTTTCCTTTTGAAATAGATGTTGGACACTGTCACAGAAAATGACCTGCACCAAATCAGTTTCCATCAAAGAGTCACAATGAACAGTCTTTTCTGTTTGCTTGGCTTGGTAATCGACCAACATAAAATTCAAGCCATTCCTATTATATGCCTTACATGATCTCAGAGCCTGGGTATTACACAATGCTTGCACCATTCAAGAAATGCTCAACATAATCTACAGTGTGAGTGTTTTGCTCACACATGTGAGTAAAACAAAGGAAATCCAGGCACATAAGTGCAAGTGCCAGTTTTGAATGAAGATGCTCCCTGTGTCATTGAAATCCCACATGAATCAAATGCAGTTACAGTATGTCTACACTGCACTTTGAATATAACCTGTATTCCATTCAGCATAACATGAACAACAACAAAAATAACGGAGTCATCTTACAACTTTAGGGATACTGTATGTGCTGATGATATTATCCTTATGGCTGAAACAGAGGATAATCTACAAACTATGTTAAACATTGTCCATAGACAGTGCCATAAATGGAGGCTGTTGATAAATCAGAAAAAAACAAATTGGTGATTGCTACTTGTCCTACTGTCAGTATCATAAGTATCTTGGTTTAATTTCAGATGAACATTTAAGGCATAAAGGTGACATGAGCCAGTTATGGAACAGGGTGGTGAACATGGCAGAGGACAGACTTACATGAAAGATATTGAACTTCTCAAACTTCCAATCATCCTTGGGCAACAGAACTGTTTTATTTTTTATTATATTTTTAAAGAAGTGGATCAAAACTATCAATTGACTACTCAGATTAGGAATGAGCTACTTCTTACATTGAAAGTAATCCTAATATCAGTTTAGGTATAGAAAATCACATGTTAAATCGTCTGATCAATGTCCATATTGGACTGAATGGTAAGAATCAAAATAATACTGTACTTTTCAAATGACATCATTTTGTGAGAAATCTGACTTCATATTTACATATTACAGACAACAAAACAGTGTATCCCAATATGCAATATCAGAAAGCCCATAATACAATAACAAATAGACAATAAATGGTAAACATTTGTACATTGCCCAGCTCTATTCAAGTATCCAGGATCACAGAAATAATATGTATTCTGTTTTAGGGTGGACTCTCCCTTTAACGTTTCAGAGTGAATAGGAGAGTGTCTGCTGGAGCTGCCATTACTCAGCTTTTTTAATGAGCCTAATAGAAATCCTATCCTCAGACTTCCTTTTGTAAACAGGAGAGACCGGAGAGAGAGATGGGCTAAAGACATTGTAATTAACTGGAGAGAGGGGGGTGCTGCAGTAGACAATGTTAGCCTGTGGAAAATCACAGATTCACCAGGTGATCAGGAGCTAATGACATTGCTATTACTGGAGCTAGGCAACTGCTGCATTGAATAATGTGAGCTGGGGCAGGAACCTCACAGATTCACAGGGTTACATCAGACTTTTTGTTTTCTGTAAGACAGTCTTTGTCCATTTGTTGGACACCGTCACAGAAAATGACCCGCACCAAATCAGTTTCCATCAACGAGTCTTTTCTGTTTGCTTGGCTTGGTAACAGGTAATCGACCAATGTATTATAAAATCCTTGTAATCCAAAATGGCACAGAGGAGATGAGAGTCAGGAGCAGAGACACTGAGCTCCTGGGCATTACAATGAGGAATTCACTGCTCAGTGACCAGAATCTACAAATCCGGCTTGCACATGAGAGAGACACAATAGACAACAAATAGACATGGCCCCGGTCACAATTTCCAAGACCTACACTTAGTGAAAGTTGTCAGTGGTGAGTTGCAGACTAGGCTAGGCTAATCTTGAGAGGGTAAACTATAGTCTACTACTGTACATGGAGTTGCTATGGGAGTGCTTATGAAGAGACAGGAAAGCACTGAGCCCTGAAAACAGGTGTGTGTGCGTGTGTGTGCGTGTGCGTGTGTGTAGGTGTATGCGTATGTGAGTGTTGCATGCAGCAGGCACTGTGCGTAAGTGCAAAGGAGAGAAATATGCAGTGGGCATAAGGGCATGCTAATAAAACTTTATACTGGGGCACTTGTCAGGTTTCTTTTTCCCTGCTGGCTGGAGGCTAGCCACATTGAGGCTTCTGAAGGTAAAGGCTGCTAATATAGACCATGTCCTAAAATGTAATTTCTGTTCAAGTCAGTGTTCTGGAATTACCCAAAATAACTTATTTCATTCTCAGGAGTGAACAATTTTTAATATTTGTGAACATATTAACGTGTAGGTACAAATACCAGAATCAACATGAAGAGAGCTCTTAAGCACCTGGTACACATGGCTCAATCAGTTTAATGAAGTCTAAACTAACAGTAATGCATACTAGTGTCTAAATAATACGTGTCTGGGGGCCAATCAACAGTGGATAATATCCTCCCCATTACAGACAGGAGTGTGTCTCCCTCTTATGTCAAATGGCTGCTCTCAGTAATAAGCAGCCAGAGGTTGATTAATACTCAACTAATTAATTAATTAATTAATTGATTAATACTAAACTGTCAAGTGTCTCTGGCAGTGTGTGTTTATTATATTCAAGCTTCGGTCAGAGACTGAGAAGGGGCTATCAACATCAATAGATTTTTTGTAGGTATTATTTTTAGGGGATGGGGAGCAAAGCTGGCATTCTGTGTTCCAGATGGCTCTTATCTAGGGCAGGACAACCAGATACTCATGATTTTCCTGAAGTGACAAATAGCTTCTTGTTCTGACACAGTCCTGCAGTTCATAATGTTCTTATAAAATATTTCACCTAGGAACTTTGCCTCAGAAACTGCAGCACTGCAGGTCTCTGTATGTACAAAAAAAAGCCCATTTGCCTCCATGTTGAGCACTAAATTCTGGGACATTATACAGTCTACTGAATATCGCGTTAAATGTAAAATTAGAGTATGAATTTAATCAGCAACTAGCCAATATTTGGTTCCCAGATTCCATTTTCTTTGCATGAGGCAACATAAATCATGACAAAACTTGGTTGAAAGCCAAGTGAGTTATAGGTAATTGCACTGTGAAGCAGCTTAGGCCAGAACCTTCTAATCCATGGAACTCTCAGCAGGGCTTGGCACTGTGGGGAGGGAGGGATAGAGAGAGAGAGAGAGAGAGAGAGAGAGAGAGAGAGAGAAGAGAGAGAGAGACACTGATCTGGACTGAGGCATCAAGCCAGCAAGGCACACAGCTCCTACTGTCTCCCTCCAATGACAGTCCACTACAATCCCTCTGTTTTCAGTAATTCTCAATGACTGAACCATGCAAGGAGTCAGACCATCCACTGAGACTTGTCATCTTCCATTTGTGCTGCCTGGAGTGAACGATCAACACATTTCTATGTACTGTAAGGTCATGGTTATAAAAGGGCAAACCAGTATGTATAGGACACAAAAATACAGTAGCCTAAATTATTAGTCTATTGTCTGCCATCTGAGTATACAGTAGTTGGAGTAAGCCAACTCTTTCCAGTACACAGCAACACAATACATTGTACTTTATCTATATATCAAATCTAGTCTAATCCTTGTTCCCTCCTATTTATATCTGTCTTGGCATGAGCAGAATAAGCTAAGCCTCGTCCATTTTATTTCTGAGGATTTTAGAAAATCTATGCAGGATTGCTGCATTAGCTGTGATGCCATTAAATCCCTCCTTCCATAAAACAGGGCTTGAGCCGATTTAAGTTCAACACAAAAAAGTTGCTGAGCAATTCATTTGAACAGAGGTCTGAGAGACTAAACTGCCCAGAGGCATATGAGGAATAAGCTGAATTAGAACAAACAACCAAGGCTCCCTCGTTGTTTGTCCAAGTCTTGGCCATGTAATTCATCCAGGACCCCCAGCCAGCCCACACTCACTGGAGGCACAGGGCAGGCTTCTGCCCACAGAGGAACTGACAGAGGCAG
Organism: Parasudis fraserbrunneri; assembly: GCA_900302295.1. Lineage (NCBI taxonomy): Eukaryota > Metazoa > Chordata > Actinopteri > Aulopiformes > Chlorophthalmidae > Parasudis > Parasudis fraserbrunneri. The sequence goes on along the minus strand of OMKL01143384.1, from coordinate 3,673 downwards.
CCATCGTGCTATCCTGAAGGAAAATATACTAATGAAACAGTTGCTTGAATTGAAATGTAAAGCATAATGTATTTTAAAAATGCAAGCTTGAGTTAAAAGTAATTTCTAATGACTTGTCTGGTAGCAAGAAGGGAAATTATAAAAGTTTGTTCCATCACCACGGAACCAGGATAGAGAATGGCCTGCTTAATTTTGATGACCCCACGGGAGCCCGGAGAGGAGTGGGTCTCAGGTGGCCAGAAGATACAGAGTGTAGGGGTCTTGAGGGTGTGTAGTTAGAGACCATTGACCGGAGGTAAGAGGGAACCATTCCCTTTTTTGCACGGAATGCCAGGTCAAGAACCTTGAAGCGGATTTATGTGGCAATGGGAAGCCAGCGCAGCTCTTTGAGAAGTGGGGTGACATGGGCTGACTTCGGTAGGTTTGAGCCGGTAGACCAGCTAGCAGAGCATTGCAATAGTCGAGGCGTGACATGACTGTTGACGGCAGGAAAGGGGTGGCTTCCTTTGTCAGGAAGGGGCGAATCCTTCTCACGTTGCTCAGGAAGAATCTGCAGGTTCTGGTTGTTGAGGCAATGTGGGCAGAGAAGTGCAGCTGGTCGTCAAGGACAACACCTAGGTTCTTGGCGGTCGGGGAAGGAGCCATGTGAAAATCATGTTTTGGTGCAGAGTGCAGGACATAGGTCAAGTAGGCTATTCATCAGGTTTTAAATCTATTATGAGCTTATGTCAAGTCTTTCTTGTTGATCTGTCACTGAACGGAGAGAAATTTGACAGAAGGTATCACTGTCCTTATGACCAACCATAATCGTGTGTTTGCAGAAACAACAGCTTTGCTAACGGATGGTGACGTAGCCATCAGTTCCAAAGGTTCCTCCTCTCCAAACTTTTCTGTCCATCAAAACGGACACAAATCTGGCAGAGACGGACACATCATCAACCCTGTCCAACATTCCTCATCGAAAAATAATTAAAAACAGACATAGATGGACAGACACAGTGGATCAAAGCCGGGCTCTAAAACAGAACATTCTTCCTAGCAGCAAAAATATTTATGTAAAACAGTCCCCAGATTTTGTTGTTTCTAATGCGATAGTTGGGGAGGCATTATGCATTATTATAGTAACACCCTAGTTTATAACCATGTATTATATATTTTAAAAAGACAGCCTTTTGCTGTTTAGATTCATGGTGTTTCATTGAAAGTGATACAATGCATTAAGTTTAAAAATGTTTCATTCATGTTTTCATTTGAGAGAGAATATTGTTCCAAGTGCCAAGTTGGGCACTCGTAATTATTTTGCCCCTTGGTACCCTAAGTGAACCTGCAATTTGGCAAAATGTTCAGCCAATCACATTCTGCATATTGCGCTGTGTGGAGAGAATGAAACAGACATACAGTTTACAGTTTACAATTTAGTCATTTAGCAGACGCTTTTGTCTAAGCGAAGTGTGTGCACATCAGAAACTGGCGATAGGATCAACTCAAGAGTAAACAAAAGGTGGTATTACCCGCATTATTTGTTACCATGGCAACCACTCACTGCAGAGATCGTTATTAATTTTAAACATCTTTTCACATTTCATTATTTTCATTATTACACAAAACTCACATTTCATTATTTTCTTTGAATATGTTTGTTTTGTAGCTTTAGTTTTAGCTTTAGTATTGTTGTTGTTGACATCTTTAGCGTTACGCATTTCTTCATTCAAAACTCCCGTACTGCTCCATCTCATTACAGTACATATTGTAGAGTGTCTCTGGCCTAGTGTTTTGCCACAGTGTTAGCTTGCTAATGTTACATAGCATACAGTAGTTTGCCCAAAGAAGATACAGTGTGTGTTTTTCATTGGACTGTGTGGATTTCACCACAGACTGTATTATTGGTGTGATGTGTGACATCAGTCAATGGATAGTGGTTTGCAGACTTGCCATGGAGTTACAGAAGTGAAGTGCCGTGGTACTGTGAGTAACTGCTAATTAAGCAAAATGCTTCAACTCATATTCCATTCATCTAAAGAGCTCCAATGGATGCGCGCCATTTAAACTTGGAAGCTTGCATAGAACTAAAAGTTACCATTTCCATCCGAGTGGAACAAATAGAAAATGAACTGAAAACTTTTGTGTTTGAAAATACAGTAAGGTCTTTATACCTGGGTGGATTTATTTTATGTAATTTTATTATTTTCTTTGATTTTGGAAAATGTGTATGTTATAATCGTATCTAAATCCAATCAATACATGTTTGGCAATTGGACTTTAAGTATCTGAGTGATGTTGATTTATTTGACTTGACTTGACTTAAATTGTTATTGTGCATGGGAATAGTTGAGGGTTAAGGTACTCTAATCTAGCTTCTAATCTAACTATGTATATTTTGTTTACCTAGCCTAATTACCATAAGTAGCATATCCCATAGCTTTGTTTTACCTGGAGAGAATAATTTTACCTAGACACTCTTTTACCATAGGTCCTATGCAGATGGTTTGGTGTAGCATTGTGTAGTTTAATAGTGTATACAATAGCAATATACACACCACAAGCTTTTGGTGAGAGGGTTGCATTATTATCACTATACATTAATGTTATCCACAATGGTGCCACTGGACATAAGTTATGTTCCAGGACGTCGGTTCTGTCAGAGAACCATGCACTGCAGCAGCTTGCTAACCTGAGCCTACTGCCACTGACCTCCTCTTGGCAGCAAATGCAATTCTCCATTGTTATGCATAATACTTCCTCTTCATGGGGCGGCACGGTGGCACAGTGGTTAGCACTGTTGCCTCACAGCAAGAAGGTCCTGGGTTCAAGTTGTGCTGTGTGGAGTTTGCATGTCCTCCCCGTGTTTGTGTGGGTTTCCTCTGGGTCCTCCGGTTTCCCCCGCACCATAATAAAGACATGTATGCTAGGTTGTTGTGTGTGTATACTCCTGCCATCGCCCTTGACCAGAGGTACGGGCATTACAACTGGAGATGGTCCCCGGGCGCCGCACTGTGGCTGCCCACTGCTCCTTAGGATGGGTCAAATGCAGAGAACACATTTCAGTTGCCTTGTGTAATTGACAAATAAAGTAACCTCTAACCTTTAACCTTCATCTGCCCATTTCATATGTGGTGTTCCCCAAGGTTCAATTTTAGGTCATTTATTGTTCTCCATATATATGCTTCCCTTATTATATATATTCTGTTTTCATGGCTATGCAGATGATACCTAGTTGTATGTCCCGCTAAAAACCACCAATTCCAGCAGCTAAATGTTGATAAAGCTGAAATTCCTTGAACCTTATTCAAGATAAATTTGGTGATCTATATGTCAAATCTGCAGCTAGAAATTTGGGTGATACTGACTCTGACCTTTGTATTGATAACTGTCATGGTCATACCATGAACCAGCGGATGTTCCCCCGTGTCTCTTGTGTTCCCCCTCCCCTGTGTCTCCTGTGTTTCCCTGTCTGTGTGTGTGTCGGTGCTATTAAGGAGCGGCTTCTGGATGACCTTATTTGGGCTTCCTTCCGACAAGCCACTCATTCCATTCACCTGCTCTACTTGCACCGCTGTCTTCAATCATCCCATCAACACCACAGAATATCTACGCTGGTTCTCCTTCCACTCATCGCCAGATTGTTACTTCAGTTACTGCGGATTACGACCATCCTGCCCAGAGTCTCTGCTTG